>JASTUB010000325.1:0-19268 GCA_031124825.1 Saccharomycopsis vini
TTTTTTTTTTTTTTTTTTTTTTTTTTTTTTTTTTTTTTTTTTTTTTTTTTTTTTTTTTTTTTTTTTTTTTTTTTTTACTTGAAAATCGATATAATTATTGTTGCGAGAACAAAAAAAAAAAAGGTTGACAAAAATTATTTTTAAGCTCATGATTTATTCAAATTTCACTTGAATATACTTACTTTTTTAAGGACTCAATAATATAGTACCAAGTTATGGTCAAGTATAAATCTTTGGGGCGTTTTATTAGTACTTTTGAGCCCATTTTTTATCAATTAATTTGGGTTCAATATTTTTTATATTTTATTTTTTCCCAATTTTAGTTGTCAGTGAAAATGCAGAATCAGTTTAGTTATCAACATGCAAAGTATTTAAGAAAGTCTATGATTAATTTATTTTTCCAAGAATATTTATTCATTTTTAGAAAGAATTTTATCCCCCCTCATCTTAGATTGAATATGATACTTGATCACTTTTAAATTGAAAATGAAAACTTACACTTGATCACTTTTAAATTGAAAAAAAGAAAAACAAAATTAGGTCTATATTAGGTTATTAAAAGGGTATTTAAAAAATATGAGCGAAATAAAAAAGAAAGAGGTATAATCAGAAAGTATAATTTAAACTTTTAAAAAAATTAAACAATAGCGTGTTTAACTTCACCGGAACCGAAAGTTGGGATTCCACCAAGGGTACCAAAGACGTCACCTAAGTATTCATCAGTGGCAAAAGAACCAGTAGCATATAAAGTGTCCCAGTTTTCAATGATATCTTCAATGATTGGTAAACCAGCTTTGTAAATGTTGGCAATAGAGACGTAAGAACCACCTTGGTAAACGTTGTTGAAGAAGTTGACGGCATCATCTTCGTATTTTGGTGGGGCTCTAGCGAAATCGGAAATGGTTCTCATGACAATGATTCTAGAGAAATCGACAAGACCGAATAAAGCGGCTCTCATCATGGATTCCAAAGTGGCGTTATCTTCTTGAGCGGTAGAACAATAAGTGGCAGAACCATTGGTCATGACTTGAGTCAAGTTACCAAAGTAAAAAGACAAAACGTCACCGGACCAATAAGTGTCGGAAGTGACAACATCACATTTGACAACACTTGGAGGTTGGTTAGCAGGAGCGTAATCGTATAATTCTCTGAAAGCGATATTTTTTTCAGTACCAATGGACAAATTAGCTTTGCTGGCCAAGTTGAAAGCATGGTCTCTTAATTTACCGTTAACTTTGAAGATTTCAGAACCGTACCATTCTTGTGGGAAAGCCAATGGAGAATCGGTATCGTATGGATAATAACCGGTGGTCCAGTTATATTTTGGTAAGACTTCTCTAGAATCAATTTCATATTCTAAAGCAACTTGAACGGCGTATTCGGCAAAAGTGACAGAACCTAAAGTGACTTGAGATGGTTCACCACCAGCAATACCGGCAATCATAAAATAAGTTTCGGAGAAGTCGAATAATGGAGATAAAGTCAAAGCGGTGACAGAGGCAGCGGCGTTAATTTCTGATTCACCAGTGATGAATTGACAAATACTGTAGTTGGAAACACAATGAACCCATGGGAAAAGTGGGGAAAGACCTGGAACGGTGATGTTATGGACAAATTCCAAGTTTTCGTACCAGACATCGGATTCATAATCGAACATGGAGATGATAAATGCTTTTGGTTTGATGGCATTTGGGTTTTTGTACAAACCGAATTGATTGACATCGATTTGGGTAGCGGATGAAGTGGCAGCAGCAGCAGCAGGTGTACTGGCAGCAGCAACAGAGGAAGAAGAAGCAATAGAAGCAGAAGCGATCACAGGGCTAGGACCAGAGGAGGTCAAATAACTAGCATTTTGAACGGCAGTGACGTTGAGGGTAGAGTTGTAACTTCTTTGAAGAAGAAGCTCAATTGGTTTAGCTGAAGCCAAGGCAGCAGCTGCCAAGATTGAATAACAAGTTTGAAATTTCATTTTTTATAAAGAATATTTGATGAAATAATTATTGCTTTGAAGAGAGAAAAAAAAAAAAAAAAACAAAAAAAAAAAAAAGAAAAAGGATAATAGTGACAATGTTTAAAGGAGGAACCATGTCTCTTTTTATGTTGAAATTTGGCTGTATATATTTTTTTTTTTTTTTTTTTTTTTTTACTGAATAAACAAAAAGAAATCTTCGATGAAGCATTGTATTATCAGTTGTATTGAAAAATCTTAAATGTAAGTATTATATTAAAACAATTGAAAAGAAGAACAATCATGCATAATTTTCAACGAAGAATTGGCTTAATTGAGGAAAATCACTGCAGGTTATACCCAAAACAGCAAAAAGACAACAAAAAAGAGAGAGAAAAAAAAATAAAATGAGTAAAAATAAGACTAAAAAACAATATAAAACTGGAATGAATAGTGGGTGACTATAAAATTTTCTATAGAAAGTAAAAGTTGTTGTCTACTTACAATCAGATAAGCTTATATATGCAAAACACCCACACTCCATCATAAGCCGATGCTCATCCGCGGAATAGAATATTATTTAGACAAATTGATTGGAAAAATTGACAGGAATTGATTGTTTGATAAGAAAATCATGTCAATTGAATTATTTTTCAATTTAAAAAAAAATAAAATAGAATAGAATATCATAATTTTAATCAGAAAAAATGAACCAATTTTATTTTAATTTTATTTTAATTTTATTTTATTTAATTTTATTTTTTTTTGCCCATTTTATTTTTATTTTTTTTTTTTTTTTTTTTTTTTTGGTACGGCGGTTTTTTTTTTAAACCCAATTGAAGATAAGTGATTAATTGACCAGTAAGATACGGCAGAAGAAGAAAGAAAGAAAGAAAAAAAAATTTTTTTCTTTCAAAGTAAGATAATAATAATAATAATAATAATAATAATACCACTACTACTATAGAAGAGGAAAAAAATCCCTCCGGAAAAATAGTTGATACATATGGAATTATCAATCCAAAAATAAAAAAATAAAATAAAAAAAGTAAAAAAAAAAAAGATATTCTAGAGCACTTTTTGATGAAGATTCAAGATACGTATATTGATACTTTAGCATACTTATCTAGATTCACCTTTATATCATCACTTTAGCATACTTATCTAGATTCACTTTTATATCATCATTTTATCCAATATTCAATATAAATACAAATAATAATACAAAATTACTTTATTAATCTATTGAAAAACAAACAAAAAAAAAAAAAAAACATAGCTAAGATAAAAAGAAAAGACAACAGTCTAAAAATGCAAAATAGAAATGAGGGGTCATGAAAAAATTAAAATGAATGAATAAAAAGATAAAATATGAGAAAAAAAAAGCTCATGTAAAAAATTCCAAAGCTGTTCTTCTAATCTTTGGCCAACCTTTAACATTATCATATTCTTCATTCATCAAAATTTCTTCTTCAGTTTCAATATAACGATCAGTTTCAAAATCCATTTCATTTGAACGAACCCATTTATCTCTTTTATATAACCACCAAACAAGATAAAAAAATGGGAAAACTGCCAATTCGATATAATTTTCAAAAAAACTAGAAACGTTCCAAGGAGCAAAACTCGACCAACCTTGGACCAAAATGATGAAAATTATTGCCACAACGGTGAAATAATTCCCCCATGGATATAACCAGTTTTTGAATTTCAAATAATGTTCTTTATTTTGAAGCTTTAACCCTCTTCTAAATCTAATAGAAGTGATACCAATGGTAAGCCAAGATAATTGATTGGAAACCCCAACAAGAGATTGTAACCAAGTCCATAAAGTACCTGCAGAAATAAATGAAGACCCAAAACATAACCCACCAACAAACCAAGTGATAATGACCGCAACATATGGGGCTTTATATTTGTTAGTTATGGTTAAAAATTTAGGCAAATACCCATCGGTACCCAAAGTATATAACAAACGGGATCCTGCGTATAAAGCATGATTACCGGCAGAAATCAATGAAGTCAAAATGACAGCATTCATAAAAGATCCTCCTGCTTTGGCACCAACCATTTGGAAAACAATTGTAAAAGGAGAAGTAATGACTTTACCACTGTTCAAGTTTGGATAATTATAAGGAACATTCATTCCAATGAAAAACACCGTGAAGATATAAAAAATCAAGATTCTCCAAAAAACGGTTTTGATGACCTTGGGGGTGTTTCTTATTGGATTAGCAGCTTCACCGGCAGTAAGGGTCAAAGATTCGGTTCCACCATAAGCAAAACTTGCACTAACAAAGACTTTGGCAAAACCTTTGAATCCATCAACTATTGGGGCATCACCAATGGTCCAATATTTGAAGCCAATATATTCATGCATTTCATTATGACCGGCATTAACCACAATACTAACAATGAAAAAAATCAAAATTGTAACCACTTTTAAAATTGCCAACCAATATTCGGCTTCCCCATAAAATCTGACATGGAAAACATTTAATCCCAAAAGTCCAACCCAAACAATCAAAGAAACAATCCAATAATCAAAAGTTGTCCAATAACTTAAAATCAATTGTAAAGCGGTCAAATCCGATGCAACAGAAACTGCATCATTGAACCAATAATTGACCAAGATTGTGAACCCCAAAGAATCGGAGCCAAATCTTCTAGCAAAAGTGCAAAAAGAACCAGAAACTGGGAAAATGGTACTCATTTCCCCCAAACTTAATAAAGTGTTGTAAACAATAAACCCAATGATCAAATAACAAATGATTAAAGATAATGGACCCCCTTTACTTAAAGAGGTACCGGTACTTAAAAATAACCCACTACCAATGGTACCAGCAATGGCAATCATATTGATATGACGAGCTTTTAAAGAACGATTCAAGTTATCAACGGTACTTTTTTTATTCGTTTTGTCGTCGTCATTATTGCTGTCATTATTGCTGTCATTGGAGGCAATCTCATTTATTATAGATGATTCCAAATCCCCATTGGTATTGTTGAAATAGGTACTTGATTTTGAAATGTTTTCATTTCTTATTGAAGTTAAAGAACTTGAACTATTTTGATATCTATCCATTATGCAAATAAAATATTAAAGAGCATGAAAGTAGAAGAAGAAGAAGAATAAAGAACAAAAACAACAATTATTCTTGTATTTATATATCAATGTATAATGAATGAAAATTTTTTTTCCTTCAAAAAGGTTTTCCTTTTAATAAATAAGAATAAAGAATAAAAGTGAAAAGGAAAAGAAATTTCCCACGCAAATAAGACGAGATGTCACGTGGGGATTTTGGGTGGTCTCTCATCTCCAACTTCCGTTTTGGGACAGTTCACTTTCGAGGAAATTTCCATTCATTAATGAATATTGGATATTATTCTTACTTATTATTGTATAATTATTGTTGTTTTTAGCATTACTTGTTACTAGCAATGCTATATCACTACATTATAATATTCTTTCCATCACTAATATTTGAACACTCATTTAAAACAATAGCAAAAGGCATCATTTTTTCAATCCACAGTTTTTAATTTCTTTTTTGAAAAAATTTTTTTTTTTTTTTTTTTTTTTTTTTCTTTCTTCCAACTTTTTTCAATTCGTATTCAAATTTAATTGGAAATGAATAATTTTATATAAATAGTACACTAATTTCATTCATTTGACTGTTTCCTTTGCTATTCCCTCTTTAATTATCATTTTTAATTTGTAAGTGGAAAAAAAAAAAAACATTTTGTAGAAAAAAAAAAAAAAAAAAAAAAAAAATTGCCGACCCACAAAATTGGGGGAGGGCTTTTTTTTTTTCCTTTGAATTCTATATTTTGAAATTCAACTGAAAGAACCATTTATAATGTTAAAAGAAACTAAACATAAAATCGATACTTTTTTCCATCCATCTATCCAGATTAATATATCATTACTATCATTTTTCATTTCTTATCAATCAATAAAATATTCATTTGTTCACATTTCTTGTTGGTTGTTAATTTTGATCATTTTTTTGACAAATATCACCAATTGGTTCAACATTTATTATAAAAGAAAAGTATTCGACAACAGAAAATTCATCATCACTCGAGATGATATAGTCTTAATAATTGGTGGCTCAAAAGGTTTAGGCTTACAATTATTAAACCAATTTCTTGAAAAAGAAAAGGCAAAAGTTTGCGTCGTGGATATAAATCCATTATCCATTGATATTAATAATAATAAACTACATTTTTATCAATGTGATGTATCAAATAATCAGAAATTGGTGGAAATCATAGACAAAATTGAAAACACTCATGGGAAAATCACAATTCTTATTAATAATGTAGGTATCAAATATAATGAGAAATTTGTCGATTTGACTAATGACCAAATTGATAGGATTTTTCAAATAAATTTTTTCTCTTATGTCACTTCAATGAAACATATTTTCAAATTAAGATCAAATGAACCCCATTATAAACTTTATATCATCAATATTGCCTCAATATTAGGTTTGGTAGGCCCTGCAAATTTATCAATGTATTCGGCAACAAAATCTGCAATTATAGCCCTTCATGAATCTTTAATTCATGAATTCCATCCCAAAAATACCCTCCCAATTGTCAAGTTTCTTTTAATTAAATTGGGTCAACTAGATACTCAATTATTTCAAGATGTCATTCCTCCAAAAACTTTTTTAGCCCCAGTATTATCCCATCATAAAGTGGCAAAAGAAATTCATAATGCAATTGCAAAAAATCAAATTGGTGAAATAACTTTACCAATTTATGGCAAATTCATACCTCTTTTGAAAATATTGCCGTTTTTCTTGGTGGAAAAATTAAGAAGTTTTAGTCAAATGGATGAATCAGTAAAAAGTGGTAAATAAATAAACATTTTTGTTTTCATTATTATGTAAAATTCCAAAAAAATACTTCAACCCCCTTGATAAAAAAATATATCAATAATTTATTGAAAAGGATTTACAATAAAATAAACAATAAAAATAAACAATGAAATATTTTGAACACAAATTGTACGTATAAGTTTTCATTGATTGCATATAAAAAATAATAATAAAATATCAACATTTTAACTAAAGTTATGATAACCTAAAGTATTTGTCAATTTATTTCTAATTAGTTTATCATTTGCCATACTAATATTACTGAAATTCTCTTTATTTGATCCATCTTATCTTAACTTTAATATCTCTTCTCTCTTCAAGGTGAACTTCCATAATATAACCCTTTTTTTTTCTTGAAAAGTAATGTTGTCTAAACATTATAAATATCTATTATAAATTGAAGTCTATTTGGTAGTCAAAGGATTAGGACTAGACATTCCATAATATACATGGTTATTTAATATATATATATAATAACCACCCAATGCCCCCATATGATCAACGAGTATAGTTTTTTACACATATTCTGATGACTGCGTTTGGATTATCTTGATCTAGCAGATATTGGATATATTGAAAATGACCTGGAAAATTCATTAATATTTGATGTTGATTTTTTTTTTTTTTTTTATTTCAAAACATTTTTATCATCATCACCACATTCAAAAATGTGAAATTCATTTAATAGTATGTGGAAGTCCAATCTAAATCATTTCTCAACCTTCAATTTATGATACATATATATGTAATTCAAAAGTTGTCTTGAGTTTCTTTTAATCCAAATCTTACTGAAATTAATAGTAAAAGAAATAATAATAATATCTATTGCAAAGAATGATTATAGTCATTTATACATTATAAATGTGGTCTTATAATTACACCATTCAGGTGGTTTGTTTGTCGTATAAAAAAACAAAACCAGAAAAAAAAACTAGAAAAAAACTGAAAAAAAAAAAAAAAAAACTGGTAAGAATTCGTTTATCAAATTCCTGTTCATCATTTTTGTATTATATATTTATCATCCAAATTAATATCATTGATTATCATTAATAATGATTCATACAGCAGAATACACTAAACCAAGAGAAACACAAATTGGTAGTGTTTTACAAGGATCTTTTCATCATCCTCTTAGTCGTGAATGGCAAGCTGAACGTCATCTCACAAAAAATATGTTTATTTACCCACTTTTTATTAGTGACGTTGAAGATGAAGAAACTATTATTGCTTCATTACCAGGTCAAAAAAGATGGGGAATTAAAAAACTCGTTCCATATGTTAAAACTCTTGTCGATAAAGGCTTAACTTCCGTCATATTATTTGGGGTTCCTACTTTGAAACCAAAAGATCCAGAAGGTTCCCTTGCCGATGATCCAGAAGGCCCAGTAATCTCTGCCATTAAAGCTTTACGTGAAAATTTCCCAAATTTGTTCATTGTTTGCGATGTTTGCCTTTGTGAATACACTTCTCATGGTCATTGTGGGGTTCTTTTAGAAGATCAATCTCTTAATCGTGAATTATCAGTACGTCGTATTGCAAAAGTTGCTGTCAATTATGCCAAAGCCGGGGCTAATTGTGTAGCTCCAAGTGACATGAATGATGGTAGAATTTATGAAATCAAACAAGGTTTAATTGATGCTCAATTGGCCCATAAAGTCATGGTCATGTCTTATGCCGCCAAATTTAGTGGAGGTTTATACGGTCCTTTTAGAGACGCTGCCGATTCAACCCCATCATTTGGTGATCGTCGTTGTTATCAACTTCCACCAGTCGGTGCCGGACTTGCTAAAAGAGCAGTCGAAAGAGATTTGAAAGAAGGTGCTGACTCAATCATTGTTAAACCTTCAACATTCTATTTGGATGTCATGAAAACCGCTTCCGAAGTTGCTGCCGACGTTCCAGTAGTGGCTTATCATGTTAGTGGTGAATATGCTATGTTACATGCTGCTGCTGAAAAAGATATCGTCGATTTGAAACAAGTTGCTTTTGAAAGTCATAATGGCTTCTTAAGAGCCGGGGCAAAATTGATTATTTCTTATTTCACCCCAGACTTTTTGGAATGGTTGAGTTAAGATATTCATGTCTTTATTTTTTATATTTGATTGTAAATAGTGTTGATAGGAAGAAATATTATATTGTTGTTTTTCTTGGTTGTATAAAAGAAAAATCGTTGTAACAATTAAAATCTTAGAAATGTGATTTTCATTGTATTTCTATCAAATATCAAACTTAAAAGAAATGGAAAAAAAAAAAAAAAAAACGAGTAAAAGATAAGATAGTATCAAATACAAAAGGGATAACTGAATCCTTGAATATTGTATATATGAACACCATTAGGAATGAAGATGAGAAGATTTATATATAAAAAAACACAGTTATTGACAAACATATAAATCCGAAAATGACGTGGTAATTTATTGAGGATTCACGTTTCAAATTCAAACCTCATAGATCATATCTAAGAATATTTGAGTGACTGAATGGGTTATTTGTTGTTATTGAATTAAAGAAAACCAACCTTACACCTCATGTCAATATTTTGTACCAGCTAAATAAACTGAATCTAAAAATTGCTTTGTATTCCTTAATTTTCATTCAATTCTATATTTATCATTATTATTAATTGAATATTCCGATTTTTTTTTTTTTTTTTAATTATACGAATCAAAATATCACTGTATTCATGACTTTTGAAATGTCCAATTATCATTTATCAACTTCAAGTTCCCATCATCTTTGGAAATGTTTTCGACATTTTGCATCAAAATACAAAGTACAGGCACATTTAAGAATTTTTTTCGTGTATCTAATTCTTTTTCAAGTTTAAGTTTTTTTGATTTTTTTGAATATGACTTAACATTTGGGGTTTTCATGGTATCAGATTCTACTTTTAATAATTCCAATTTATTATATTGTTTTATATGGGTATAAGGAAATTTCTTTTTATCTTTGAATTCAGATTCATCATTGTTTTTTTCATCATTTTCTGTTTGTTTTTTATTCAAAAGAATTACATCTTCATTAGATATGATCAATTGTTTGATGATCTCAACAATACTGATTAGCTTTTGGGTATCTTTACCTTGACCAATCAATAAAACATCTTTTTTCAAGTTCATGATGTTACAAACTTCAAAAACTTTTTTATTTATATCATCGGTTAATTTTATTTCGATTATTGTAAATTCTTGATTATTTTTCTCTTCATCTGTCAAAAGGTTTTTCAATGATTTTTCAATTTTAGTCAAAAGTGATTCGAAATCAGGTCTTTGAAGTTGTTTTGATGTCACTTCTTCGATTCCTTCTTCAAATGATTGAGCAGAATTGAGTTTTCTCTTTGCCATTTGTATTCTTTATAAAACGTCTTTTAATTTCGATTCCACAATATAAAGTTTGTAATAAATGAATTTTTTTTTTTTTTTTTTTTTTTTTTTGAGGTAACAGTTTTTGGCGGGTGGAAAAAAAAAAAAAAAAAAAAAAAGAAAAAAAACCAACTTTTTTTTTTTTTTTTGGCATTTTTTTTGGCATTTTTTCGCATTTTTATTTAATAATTTTATTTTACGCGTTGATCAATAAACAATTTACAAAACACATCAAAATTCAAAAAATCACCATAGTGGATTATAAAATGACAATTGAAAGACATTCGGAAGATAGTGAAATAGAGTCTCTTTCTGATCCAGCCTCTGATGATGAAAGAGTCGATGAGTTAGGATCTGGTTCTGATAACAATAACGAAGATGAAGATGATGACGATGATGAAGAAGATGATGACGATGATGAAGAAGATGATGACGAAGAAGAGGATGAAGAGGAAGGAGAAGGTGCTCCACAATTTCAATCAAATAGTGAAAGAGAAGATTATGAAAAAAAGCTTTCTTCAGCTTATCGTACAATCAACACAAAGATGTTGAATCAACGTGCAGAAGTTGCAAGACCCGGAGGTTTAGATATTGTTCATGAAAATTTAAGAAATATAGATACATTATTTGCAAATACAAGGAAAACTTCTGCTTTAAATAAAAATCTCCAAACTTATGATGCAAAATCTTTATCGAATGTTTCTGATTTGGCAGAAATTTCCGTTAGAAACATGAAGATTGGGAAAAGTGCCCAACATATTTCTCTTGATGATTTTTTAAGAAACACAAAAAGATATTTGTTAAGAGATACAACAGATATTGATGAACTTACAAATGTGGCAACAGTTGAACAAATTAGAAATAATAATGATAATGGCACCGTTACTGATGAATCACTCAAAGAAATCGATACCCGACGCCAACAAGCTTTAGAATTGATTGATTCTAAACGTGATTTTGAAGATTTCAATTTTTTAAAATTGGGAGCTTTATACATGAGAATAGGTAATCGTGTTCCAACATTAGATTTTCTTAAAGGGCCTCTTACAATTGAGAAAAAAACTAGAACATTCAAACGTCGAGCTAAAGATGATTTACCAAGTTCAGGTTTAACAACTGCAGATCGACCAGATCTTAATAATTTGACAGAAAAAGTCGATGATACTGCTGCTGCAGTGATGAAAGTTTTCAAAACTCTTCAACAAAAGGCAAAAGGTAAACCTATAGATATGTTTCGTTTCTTTATTAACCCCAATTCTTTCCCACAATCGGTTGAAAATATGTTTTACACAAGTTTTTTGGTAAGAGATGGTAAAGTTATCATATATAAAAACCATGATACAAGTTGTTGGGATATACAAGAAGTTCCAAGAAGTAATAAGAATTATGCTTTAATTAAGGATAGTAAAGTGGAGCACCATATCTTTAAGCTAGATTATCCCAAATGGCAGAAATTGATCCAAGAATTAAATATAACTTTTTCATATATTGAAGAAAGAGATTATTAGATAAAATCATTTTTGGTTTTTTTTTCAATTTGCACTTGTATTTTAGTATTTTTTTTTTTGTTCTATCTACCCTTTTTTTTTTTTCTTTCTTTTTCTCTTTTGGCTTTGCTTTTTTTTTTTATATCACCAATGTAATTATATTTTGAGTTTTAGCTTTTTTTAATCTATTTTTTTCATGACATTCTGAAATTTGTTTCAAGTAATTAATTGCCTATGATTTCTTTTGATCTTGTCTTATTTTTACTATTTTCAGTAGTTTGCCACAAAAGACATATCATAAAAATAAAGATACTTGGTGTGAAAGTTTTTATGATTCACATCATTCAAGAATATAAGAAGAAAAATAATCACCGGGATTTAAACTTGTCATTTTCTTGTATTCTTAATTTTTTGATAAAAATAATAGTACAAATACAAAACCAGTGGTGTAAAATAGTGGCTGGTGGATTTCTTGCTGCTTATCAGTAGTACAGTACATGTAGTACGCCTTTTTTTTTTTTTTACGCACTCCGTTCTTTTGTGGGCCTTTTTTTTTTGATTTAGAAATAAAATAATAATAGAAAAAATGTGCCGATGAGGTTGATCAGATAACGTCAAAACACAAATTGCAACTTTATCTATATTAAAAGCACTAGGTGATTTTTCTTCAAATAATTATTACTTGAGAGAAGAGAACAAAAAAAAAAGGATAATTTATCCTAAAACGATCTATCTTGGCAATCATAATAGAATAGAATTAAGAACAGCTTTTTTTTTTTTTTTTTAATAAATAGAGAGGCGTTCATCACCATGAGTCCTCAATGGATTCCTCAAAATATCCAAAAGAGACTTCTAAGATACGTTCTCCAACAAGTATCACTATTTAGTGAGATCGATCTATCTGATTTAGATGTTTCTTTGGGCAATTTAAGCTTAAAAAATGTCATGTTAAACCCCGAGTCTTTCAAAATCCCTGGTTTGTTTCTTAGAAATGGTCAAATATCTAACTTAAATTTACAATTAACTACTGATGGGATCATTATCAATGGAGATCAAATAGAAATAATATTAGTTTTGGCATCATCAAGTACAAATGTTTCAAAACATGAAAAAGATAAAGAATTTAGCTTGGCCCAATCAAGAGCAGAGCTAGCAGAAAGTGTAATGATGGGCGATGAGGTGAGCAGTAGTAGCAGTAGCAGCAGTAGTAGTACTAGCAGCAGTGATGAATTGGACCATAACTCGACACAATTTACCAAGGATCAAAAGGGAAAAAACGATAATAGTAATAGCGGTGTTCCAACTTTCTACTCAAGTTATGTTAATAAAGCTGTTGAATTGGCTTTGAGTAAATTACAATTTAATATTTCTAATGTTTTGATCAAAGTTATAATTAATGAAAATGCATCAACTTCACAAGAAAATCAACATTCATACAAAGATACTTCATACTTTTTCATTTCAATAGATAAGATTAGTTGGAATTACGATAATGAAAAGTCCAAAGCCGTTCACGTTGATGGTATCAAGATATTTACAGAGTCTTCAAACAAATTATCAAAGAGAAAAAATATTATACCAAAAAAAGTTGGAAAATTGGAAGTGGTTAAAGAAGAAGATACCTCTGATAAGATGAATGTAAATTTAGATTCTTCTGGTGAAAATGATGATAAAAGCGCCACCAACAAAGATGACGATGATTTCAACTCTGATGATGAGGGATACAATGAAATGATGAATTCTTCATTTTTACCAAATATCAATGAAGATCCAAATGGAAAAAGCGATAGTGATGATGATTTATCTTCATCTATGTTCATGAGTGCTAATTCTCATATATCACTGACAATGATGATGACAATTAACAAACTCAAAGAACAAGCTGTTAATGATCAATCACAACAAAATCAACAACAACAACAATCTTCAAAGTTATTATCACAATCAAAACTTCGAAATAGTATATTAGAAAACAAAAAAGTTTTCGATAGTATTTACGCTACAGCAACCGGTGATGAATCTGCTGGACTTACATCCTTGAGCAAAAGTTTTTTGAAAGATAAAGAACACAATAATGATAATTTATATAATAATGATACTTTGGAAATTTCTCAAGATGAAAAAAATCGTCGATATCTTTTGCTCATATCTTCAATTGTGGTTAAGTTTTCCGGTTTATTGAGTATTGAGGATTTGGACGTTATTGTCGACAAAATCAAAGTTTCTTTAAAAGATGATGACAAAGAAGATGAGCTTGTTGCTTCATTATTTGATATTATTTTGAATTTAATTAAGCAAGTTGATAAAGCTGGTAAGGCTGATGCTTATCTTTTGAAAAAAAGTAAAGCAAAACATAGAGCTTATAGTAATCTTAATGGCGCAGGTGTTACTGTCGGAAGAACAAGTTTGAAGGAAAATGATGAGAGCAACAAGAAGAATGATCGAATGCTGCCTAAAGATCAATTATATTGGTTTTCAAACTTAAATATTAAACAATTGGAGGTTAATTTTGACTCTTGTATACTCTCCGATGGATTGTTTGAAGACTCTGAAAATAGCTCATCTTTGCTTTTGACAGATATTAGTGTCATCAAAAAGACATCTGGTCTAATAGTGGGTGGTATAAAAAACATTACCATAACGGATAAAACTGAAAAGATTTGTTTTTTCACAAATGAAAATGATAATACAATTAACAATATTAAAGAAGAAGACTTGAAGTTTGAATACCAAATTTCCAATGACTCACCAACAAAACTGACAAATTTAGCAGTTGTATGCTCCAAAGATATGTCTTTGAATTTGAGAAAACATGTTTTGAATAAATTAGTGGACAAATATCAAAAATTATTACCGGTGCTTGACGCTTTTAAAAAGCTTCAAATCACATTGAATGCAAAGAATAACTTATTGAATAGTGAAAATTCTAATTTAATTAATAAAAGACGACCAGCTCTGTTAGCATCATCTTTGATTTTTCAAAAACAAGGTTTAGCTGCTTCAGCAATCTTGAACAACTCAACTTATGAATCTAACGAGAGAAATAACAGCACCATCACATTCAAATCAAGCTCAATTAATATTAAATTACTCTTTAAAGATTCTTATATTCATTTAAATATTTTACCAATAAACTACAGCTCAAGTCAAAATAATTTTACAATACCTCAGATTTCAATTTTGGAACTGTCTCCTATTTCTAAGTCGGAGACCCTTATTGCCTTACTTGCCGGTTTTAGTTACACAACTTATCCAAAAAGGAAGCATCATCAAGTTAGCTCATTTGATGTGAATAATAAAGAAACTACATATTCTACTGACTCAGTTATTGATATTGATTCTTTGAAATTCTGCCAGGATAAAGAAAACATTGTATCATTAATTGATAATTTGAAGGATTTCACAAGTGTTTTCACCAAATCTCTGCAAAAATCAAACAGTTCAAGTTATGGTGTTAATAAAAAAGTCAGAATGTCAAATACTATATACATTAACTCAAATAACAATTCACAGATTAAATTGCACATAAATATCATAAAGGTTTTCTTTTCTATTAATAATATTAAAACTGCTGAAGATGATGAGTCAAAGTGTTTTGGTAGCCTTATTTCTGAAACAGATTCAATTCATGTTAACGTTTTTAGTGATTCATCTGTACAATTGTTAGTTAAAAGAATCTCTTTAATGAGAGTATTTGGTCAAAGAGCACAAAAATTGAAAAACTTGTTTAACACTGATGATGACGATGATGATGAAGAAGATACTGATTCCTCAAATAGAAATAATGTGTATGATATCTTTGAAGATTTCGATGGCAACAATTTTGATGAGGTAGAGCAAATTTTAAGCATTTCAAATCCCGAAGATAATATCACTTCTATGATTGGTATCAAGTTTATTAATTCTAATGGCCGTGGGTTTGTCCGAAATTTAAAAATAGAATACTATGCTGCTTGGCTATCCATTTTCAATGATAAAGATACTCTGTCACAAAGCACCGAAAGCTCCGCTAAATCTAATTCTCGTAATCAATCTTCGCCTTTGAACATTAAGTTGAGATTGGTTGATTGTGTTATTGGATTGAATCCAAGTAGACTACACTCCAAATCTATCTTATTGGTAGATAGAGGTGATGTTGATATTTTCACAGGTGATGAGATATTTGTTAAGTGTCAATTGAGAAGCTTATACTTATTATTAATTGACGATGTTGAAAACATCTTGAATTTTTCAGAAACAAAGAAACATCGCCAATGGATTAATATCAAACTGAAAAGAAGAAGTCGTAATTCTTCATCTTCAACGGGTGCTGGAAATGGAAGTATCCCTTCATGGTCACAATTATCCTGGTTTTTGAGTAGAGGGTTTATATCAGTCGCAACTATAAATTCTGTCAATTTATCCTTTATGAAGAACAGTGAAATGAAATTGAACAAAATGATGGGAAGACGAAACGCGATTATTGATTTTAAAATTGATACTGATATTTGTAAAGTTGAACTTTGTGCTGATAGTGCACAGACATTGACCCAATTATTCGTTGATTTAAAAGAACCTGTACTTTTAACAGATGATCAAAAATTTAAATTAGACATCAACAACAAAACAATAGATGGAGAGAATCTAGATGTGTTTGCTGAAGTTGACAATAATGCATTTGCACCTGAAGTATCACTTAATGAAACAATACTCTTGAAGAAATCGGGAAAACATCCTGAAGATCTAAACTCCGATTCTGACTTGGATTTTGACGCAGATGTTGGTGGCGAATTGAATATTGTTGATGATTACTACGATAGATCATATAACTCATCATCATATGTTAGTTCAAGACAATCACCGCAAGAGTCTCAAGTGTTTGAATCTCAAGATGATATGTTTCAAGAAGGCTTCATAAATAATAAGAGCTTCAAAAATAAATTGAGATCTCACAATAGTGATATTAATTCCAATAATGAAAATATTATTAGCTCTTCTAGTGCATCCTCATTATCTTTTTCTTCTAATCATTTTGATAAGGGTAACAGTGATATTGAAAGCAAAAGTAATAACAAAACCACTGTTCCAGTTAAACTTCACTTAATTTTGAATAAAGCGAACATTTATCTTTATGATGGTTACGATTGGTCTGATACCAGAAATGCCATTAAAAAGGCAGTGAGTATGGTTGAAAGAGTAGGACTTCAAGTATATAACAATCAGAATATCGAGAACAGGACGTCAAGAAATGATCTTATCAATGATGAATACATGGAAAGAGATAATGATTCCTCAAATGCAGATACTAATACCAGTAATTTCAAGACCAGTTACTCGCCAACCCAAAGGCGTAGAAGTGATTCAATGGGTGATTTTGGATTCAGACCCATTACTGATGAAGATGATTTTGAAGAGGAATATCTTAATTCACGCCCAGGACTTGAAATTATTGATCAATCAGTTTTCAATTCTGTTCATGTTTCTTTGCCTGCTGGTGCAAACCCTAACAGATTAGCTCAGGGAATTAATAATATCATTGGTAATTCAGATTCTAATAGCATCAATTCTTATTCTGACGCTTCTTCAATTCGAGATGGTAAATCTAGAGAAGCACAATTGATTGCAGATAAGAAAACGAATTATAAAAAGTTGAAATTGAAGAGATCAAAATATCATAAAATTTGTGTGGATGTCAGTGATTTAGAATTAGACTTCACCATATTTACAAGTAAAGACCCAGAATTTTCTAATGAAATTTTAAAACATGATGAAATGGAAGATGATTCAGACTTGTTATTTTCCTTGAATCTCAAAGTTCACGATTTTGAAATAATAGATAATGTTCCAACTTCAACTTGGAATAAGTTTGTTACATACATGAAAGAAGCAGGCGATAGAGAAGTTGGTGTCAGTATTTTGAAAGTTAGTATGTCAACTTATAGACCAGTTTCTTCATTAGCAGCCGTGGAATCAGTTCTTTCAATTAATGTTTTACCATTAAGGCTCCATGTTGACCAAGATGCTTTAGAATTTTTGACGAGATTTGGTGGATTTAAAGATAAAAGATTTTTATTTGATGAGATATATGATGATATCTTATACATCCAGAAGTTCTGCATTAATTCAGTTCACATCAAACTTGATTATAAGCCAAAAAAGGTAGACTATTTTGGAATCAGATCCGGGAATACAACAGAACTTATGAATTTCTTTATACTTGACGGTGCGAATATTACTCTTCGTAAAGTGATTCTCTATGGTGTTGATGGACTACCAAAACTAAATGACACATTGAATGCTTTATGGATGCCTGACATTCGTACAACTCAATTAAAAGGCATTGTTTCTGGATTGACACCTTCATTATTTAAAATTGGTGGTGGGATAAAGAACTTGGTAGTGATTCCTGTGAATGAATATAAGAAAGATGGAAGATTAGTGAACAGTATTCAAAAAGGGGCATATGCATTTGCTAGAACTACAACGAACGAATTATTAAGATTTGGAGTGAAAGTGGCTGCTGGTACTCAAACTATTTTAGAAAATACTGAAGAAGCATTTGGTGGAAGTGGATCATCAGCAAGACTTCCGCATTCAATTGATGAAACTAAATATGAAATCGAAGAGATTACAGAGCCTGATGATTATTACTCCAGGATCAAATCAAAGTCTAAGAAAAGAGTGACAGAAGTCCCAATTATGAAAATCACTTCTCCATCTGATAACATGGGACAAAAGATTTCTGAATCCAAAATCAAAAAGAAAAGTGGAAATAATAATCGGAAGATTTATTCAAGTGAGCGCTATTATTCAGAGTTTTATAGTGACTCAGAAGATGATGAAGTTTGGGATGTTAGTGGAGATGATGATTCTGAAGATGATGAACTAGATTTAGTTGAACAGCAAAAAACTGTGAGCTTATATTCTGACCAACCAATTACTGCAAAAGAAGGTCTTACAAGAGCTGTTAGCAGTTTTGAAAAAAATTTTACTCTTGCCCGTGACATTGTTGTAAAAGCTGGAGGTAGTGCCGCTGAAAGTGGCAGCGCTAAAAAAGCATTTTATATATTGGCAAAAGCAGCGCCTGTGGCAATAATTAGACCAATTATCGGTACTACAGAAGCAATTTCAAAGACATTGTTAGGTGTAACTAATCAAATTAATCCAGAACAAAACTTTGAGGCAAAAGAGAAATACAAACCTCTGCCAAAACTCAAATAATTTGCTTAAAAAGAAGATACTAATTCTTTTTTTTTTTTTTTGTTTTTGTCTTGATTTATTTTGTTTTACATTCTTTTAAATTTCATATCAAATTGGAGATCGTTACATTGTTTCTGTTATATTTTTTATTTCATTTTTCATCTCTCTTTTTCTATTTACTTATTGTGGCAGATTTTTGCTTTTCCTTTTTTTAAACAAAAGAAATTAGTGAAACTGAACAATCAAAAAAAAAAAAAAAAAAAAAAAAAAAAAAAAAAAAAAAAAAAGGCATACATTTAATCATTTCATCGATTTTTTTCCTTTTTTTTTTTTTTTTCATTTTGTGTTTCACTGTCATTTGTCCTTGTTTGTTGGTTGTCTTTTTGTGGTTTTTTTTTTTTTT
>JASTUB010000326.1:0-19256 GCA_031124825.1 Saccharomycopsis vini
TAAAATAAAATAAAATAAAATAAAATAAAATAAAATAAAATAAAATAAAATAAAATAAAATAAAATAAAATAAAAATTAAAAGCAGAGGCAACAAAAAATAAAATAAATAAAAAAAAAAAAAAAAAAAAAAAAAGAAAAAAAAGTAAAGAAAAAGACCAACCTTTGTCAAATCACTTAATCAATAATTTTTTCCAGAAATCATTTCATTTCACTCTATAAATCCAGTTCCAACCATTATTAACTCTGGGTATATTGTTGAATATATCCCGGTTTTGATGCAGTGATATTAGTAGTACTATTAGATTTCATGGAGTGTGAATTATTCGATCCCAATCCCGAATTAATTGAGCTTGATTCAGCAGGTGATCCACTGCCCTCTATTCCATGATCAAATCCTCCGTTCATTTCACCATTAATTAGATCATGATTATTAGCTTTTGATCTTAATTTTTCTTCTCTTGTTCTTGCAGTTTCCCTTGCCTTTTGCAATAATTCTTGAGCTTTTTGTAATGAAACAGTAGGTGTAGAACAAGTACTAACCGTTGGAACAGATTCATCAACATCAATTGTGGCCTTCATTAATGCTGACATCCAACTTCTCATTTCTTCTTTAGTATCAACAGCAAAATAATGCACTTTTGGTTGAGTAAATGTCAATCCTTTTCTTGATCCTGGAGCTGGAGGGACCACTTTAAAACAATAGCGACCTTGACCAGTGGTTGCGGCATAAAGAGATACAAATTTATCATCTTCTCTGGCTGGTAAAACCCTATGAGAAGTAATATCAATAAGACCTTTTTCTTTACTATCCTTCATATTTCCAAAATATGATAATCTTGTACCATGTAAAGTGAAAAATCTTTGTTTCCAAGTTCCTACAGCCGAACTAGATTTTTTGGACATCCATCCTGAATGCACAGCAGTTTTGGCAGATTCACTAGGTGAAACCTTATTAATACCTTCTTGAAATGCCGATGTTTGCTTTTTCGTTTTTTTCAAAACTTTGGTTGATTGAGCATTCATAATTTGTGAAAGTTTAAGGTTGCTAAATTCTTCAGCTTGAGAAGAGTCCATTGATTGAATTGAAGATCTACCTTCAGTGGTTGTCGATGAAACTGCTCTTTTACTATTATTATTTATGGATGGAGGCTCAATAATACCAGCTTCAGTAGCGCTTGCTGATCGGAATTTTGGAGAAGAAGGATATGGTTGTTGATCTTCTAAAGAGTTTTCATCACTTTGAGTAATAAGTTTCAAATTTTTAAATTCATCTGGCAATTGTGGTGAAGCACCAAAACCATACAGACCTCTTCCTAATTGATGACTCGAATAGCTTTTGTTAATTTTTTGTCTAGGAGTAGTAGGTTGAGAAGCTGAAAAATAATCAGGGTCGGTGTTAATTTTTTTGGGCGAAGGTGGTGAAGGAGCTTTTCTTATTGGGGAATAGTTTCGATTGTTCATTTGCTGGCTTTGTTGTTTAGAAACTTCTGCGCTATCATGATTGTGTTGTTGAACACCATTTGCTATATTATTTCCTCCTGTTCTACCACCATTCGCAGACATTCTTGGATTATAATCTGGATCTCGAAGTTTCTTTGCATTTATTGGTTCAATATTAGAATAATCATTTTGAGGTTGATCTTGAGATGATGATGAAATATTTTCTCCTGAAGCATTAAGATAAGGATTATCCATTAAATAACTTCCAGATCCCGTATAATTATTCATGGAAGGTGAAAATTTTTGATTTTGAAAGGAATTTTGATTAAGTGGTGGAGAAGGAACCAGTTTATGATGTGATTTTTTTGAATTGGTTGAGGGTTGTTTTTCTTGTTTTTCTTGTTGGTGTTGCTGCTGTTGTTTTTTGATTAATGAAATACTTGATTGTGGCATAGATCTATGATATAATTGACTCGTACTCTCATTGCCAGATATCTTTTCCAAAGAATCATCATTAGATTTGCCAAGAATCAGTTTATTTTCTTTGACTCTAGTTCTCAAATTTTCAATGATTTTGAAGATCTGAAATCTTGTGCCAAAAGGACCAATATCAAGTTCTTTTAAATAGGATAATTCAAGTTCCAATAAGATGCTACCATTAATTTTATGTTTTTTGAATTGCAATGCTTCTTGTTCATAGTGAACCGATTTGAAATAATCAGAAACATCATCAAATGTCCAGCTTTCGATTGGTTTTGTTTCAAAATTAACAACAGTTTCTTCTTCTTCTATGAAATCATTATTAGTTCTTAAATCCTCCAAAGCTTGATCGATTTCAGACATTGTTTTTATTACTGATGAATGGCTATTTCTGTGTTGATCATCATCTTCCAAATTGTTTGGATCATCTTCATTAAGGTTATTTTTGATTAAATTGCTGTTGATGTTATTATATTTGGAAACAGAAACTCTTGATGAAGTGCTTGACCTTGTATCGAGATTAGTGGTTCCTTTGTTAGTTGGAGAAGCTAAAGGTGAATGACTATTCCTTGATCTTGATCTTAGTAACGTTGTCTCATTTTGTTGTTGTTGTTGTTGTTGTTGTTGTTGATGCAGGTCATTTGGATTATTAATGGGTTTAGTGAATGACTTTGGATATAAACCAGCCAAATTGGAATTTAAATTTTTGCCCATATACCAACCGTCATTGAATTCACGATCGTCTGAGATAACTTCGATGGTATCGCCAGGTTTCATTGATAATTCATCACAAAGTCTGGCGTTAAACTCTTTTACGACTTCAGCAAACTGAGGACTCAAAACTGACATTTTTTTTTTTTTATTGGTGTGTAATTTATGTTGTATTATGTTTTATCTGATGGCGTCCTTCTTTTACTTGTTCTTTGCTCCCCTTTAGATTAGGGATTTGTTTGAGAGACACAAATAATAATAATAATAATAATAATAAATGGGTTATAATGTAAATCTATTCTTTATTCTATTTATGATGATTTAATTATAATTTTCAATTTTGTTATATTTGTTTTTTATTTTTTTTTGTCTTTATAAAAAAAATAAATAATATAAAATAAATAAATGATTATTATTAATAAAGTGTTGGTTATAGTAAATCCTTTTTTTTTTTTTTTTTTTTTTTTTTCGCTAATTTTTTTTTATCTTTTTTTGTCCTTTTTGCATCAAAAAGGTTGTTAATTAACCAGAAAAACAAACAAACGCACACAACCATTTTTTTTATTCACTTTTTTAAAACAAAGGGGGTGTTTATTGTTACCCTTTTTGTTTCAAGTCTTTTTTTTTAACAAAAGAACAAATGAGGACACATCCACCCCCTGCTCCTCACAATCCCTTTCAAAACACATTAAAATTATCAACACATTGTTGGGGTTGATCAAAAAGATCATCGTTTTAAAACACAATATTGAATAATATTCATAATATATAACATATAGTAATATTTACTAACAATTTTAAGCCCCCCTCCCCCACCCAGTAATGCTAGCTTATATCTAAATAATAAGCATTTTAGCAACAAAACAATTGCAATATTTATATTATTTGCAAAAAAAAAAAAAAAAAAAAACATTTCAAAACCAATGACTTATGCTATATCCAGAAAAATAATAATAATAAACAATGATAATTCTCAAATAATATGGGAGCATTTTTTACGTTGATTTGATTTAGGAAATCAATTCATTGATTAAAACTGCTTCAGAAGATGATAATTGCAGTTCCTTATTCTTTTGGCCTTTCAAAGATTGTTTGTTTCTTGTTATTTAAGTTTAAATTTTTTGTCTAGACAGTTAAAAGTTATTTCTTTGTCAAAAGCATCAAAATATTGATATCTTGCGTTACATTCAGACCTTTTCAGAAATTCTCGTTTTTCTTTTTTTGCTTAATTATCATCCCAAGCTAATACTTATCTGCATGTTGTATGCAAACTCCATAATGCAGCAGGCATAAACATCAACTAATAAGATAAAAATATGCTTTTTTTTTTTTTTTTTTTTTGACTTCAAAATTTTGTTTCTAAATCAATTTTTGAAGTACTAAATTTATTTCAAATTTAATTCGAGTGTAATTTGATGGTATTTATTAAAAATTTAGGGAAATTTCTGTTTTCGCAATTTCAGACCTACAGCACTGCCTTCTTTTCTTTTTTCTATTTTGTAATTCAAAGACATAATACAAATGCTGGTTTAAAAGGAGAAATATATATATAAGAAGGAAAAGAAAAGAAAAAATAGCAGCGCTGTATGTTGATACTCTTCTGTGTTCTTATAAAATGATTTATTGCTTTTTGATGAGAGACATGGCTAGTACTTATTCTTGAATACTAGTTCAAAAAGTGAAAATGGGGGTGAATTGTTGGACATTAATCGCGATTCAAAACACATTAGATGGCTCAATGAAACATATTGAAAAATGTCAGTCAATTGTTTTTATTGTTATAATTGTATTAAACTTCGCATGCAATCAATTGTATTGAATAAAAGTTTCGTATGATATTGTTTCAAGTTGACGTATTGCTAAGGGGGCTCTTCCCCTATAATAACAAATTAATATTTCATTATTGTAATCTATACTTCATAAAATACATTGTACCTTTTCAAAAATTAAAATTGTAATTATTTTTTATCTAACAGAGCTCCATAATAATAAAACTCTTTAAAAATTTTGAACACAATATATATATATATATATATATATGAACCCTCATCTACGACCCAAAGCAAACAGAAAAACAGAATGATAAAAGAAAAAAAAAAAAAAATATAATAATAAATAAATAAATAAATAAATAAATAAAAACACAGGGGGAAAATTAAAATGTTACATAAATACACAAACACCATACCCATTAGTATTCGTATAAATATTCACTTTTTGTTCGTTATTCGAGTGTTCTTTTTGTTGATCTAATTCTTCTTTTGGCAATTGTATTTGTTGTTTTCTTATTTCTATTTCATCTATTTCCTTGAGATTTTCAATTAATTCTCTTTCTGTATCTCTAACAAAGCCTTCTTTATTAAACAGAAAATATTCAAGGTCATCTTGTAGTTTATTTTCCTTAAAGATTGATTTTCTAATAAGATTCTGATTTTCTTCACGACAACTCTCATTGTTGTTGTTGTTATCATCAGATTTGAATTCAGGAAACAGAAAGTATTGATGATTTTCTTCTTGTTCATGTTCATTAATGTTCTGGGATTCTTTACTGCATGTGTTGTGGTTCCTCATGGCTGCAATAAGTAAAGGTTGAACAATTTTATATTCAGGATAATATATACATATATTTATTAGAAATATGGAGTAAATCAATAGGAGAATACATATATATAATATCTACTGAATCTCCTTAGGATCCCCTAATTAATTATTTATTTATTTTTTATTTTTTTTTTTGAGAAAAAAATGCAAAGTAATTGTGTCATGTTGGTTACTTTTGCCGCTGACATCTTGTATCTTTAAGGATCCAAACCTTATCTATTGTCTCATTTTAATTTACAAATTGAAAAAAAAAAATAATAATAAAAATTATAAAATAGATCTCATCGATGAAATAAAAAAGAAAAAAGAAAAAAAAAAAAAAGAGATGAAAAATCAAGTATAGAGTTATTCTTTTTAAATATTATTAATTATAAAGATACTAATTTTATTTATAATTTGTTTGACATCAATCGAGTATTAAATTACATTACATCACTTTTTCAAAGAGTGCGTGTGCTGTTAATGTGATACATGCAGGTTTGTACATGATACTTCTCCACGTGAAAAGCAAGCGCTAAGAAGAGAAGAGAAGAGAAGCCCTGGCATCGGGCATCGCGCGCAATCCAAAATATTATTTTTATGTAAGCAAACAATTAAAAGACAAAATTAAATAATAGAATTTTTCTTTTGATGATGAAAAACAAAAAAAAATTAGCAAAAAAAAATAAAAATAAAAATAAAAAATAAAAAAAAAAAAAAACCACCTCTTTGCAACACCCACACACCAATGTTTTTCATGCACCTACAGGGTTCAGGACCCCTATTTACTCTTCCAAAAGAGGAAATATGCAATCAAATAATTGGGTATACAATCTTTTGATATGTTTTGTTGTTATTTTGATTGTTTATTTATCTTTTTCTATTATCTCATTGATTTGTTTCTTTGTTCCTCTAAAATGTTCATCACTTATCTCATCATCTTTATAATTGTTATTGTTATTGTTAAAATTTAGACATATTGAAATATCATTCCTCAACTATATTTGTATAGAACTGATTCCGCAATCTCCGATAATAAAATCTTGAAAGTAAAAACCCCCATTGATTTTTTTTTTTTTTTTTTTTTATTTTTTTTATTTTTTTTTATTTTTCTTTGTGTCCGAGGTTTTTGAGGTGAAGGAAAATTATATACCTGAAAAAGCAATCTCATCATCATAATTTGTTTTTCTTCAATCATCATCAACTTCATATAAATATTTTTTCTCTTCACTTTTTTTTTTTTTTTTCTTTTTTTTTTTTTTTTATATTTCTATCTCCTTTTCATAATTGTAGCAATTCATAAATAATAATAAAAAAAAAAAAAAAAAAGAACAGTCCGTCCAAAAATCTACCTTTCAATGTCATCCACCTTTTTTCATCAATATTTTTTATCAAAAAGGCCGAACTTACCGCCGGGAATCAAATCACCAAGCGATTTGAATTTAAGCCTAGATATTAAACAATCTATATATCAATTAAAAGATTATGAATTCTCAAAATCAGAAATTGTTCATTATGGCTTTCTTTTATCGGTGATTGCTTTTGCATTTATAATTTCTCCCGCATTTCTCATTTTAAAACTTGCCGTCGGAATCTTATTTATTGGACTCTTACTTCTACCTTTGACTAGTCAATTCTTTCTCAATGCATTACCCATATTTTCTTGGTTGGCTCTTTTCTTTGTTACTGGTAAAATTCCAGCTAATTATAGACCTCCAATTCTGGTCCAAACATTACCAGCCATTGAAACAATATTTTATGGGGATAATTTATCAGACGTCTTAGCAAATTCAACCATTGCTGCTCTTGATATTTTGGCTTGGTTACCTTATGGTCTTATTCATTTTGGATTTCCTTTTGTGTTGGCAATATTATTGTTTTTATTTGGCCCACCAACTTGTCTTCGAAGTTATGCATTTGCATTTGGTTATATGAATTTATTTGGAGTTTTCATTCAAATTATGTTTCCTGCTGCTCCTCCTTGGTATAAAATCATAAACGGTTTAAATCCTGCTAATTATTCAATGGGTGGAAATCCTGGTGGATTAAAAAGAATAGATGACTTGCTCCATTTTGATATGTATTCTTCAACTTTTTCAAATGCCCCAGTACCATTTGGCGCTTTTCCTTCTCTTCATTCTGGTTGTGCAACAATGGAAGCAATGTTTTTATGTTATTTGTTCCCCCAATTCTCATTGGTATGGTGGGGGTATGTTTGTTGGTTATGGTGGTCAACCATGTATTTGACTCATCATTATTTTATCGATTTAATTGCTGGTGCAGTCTTAAGTTTTACAATTTATACCTATACAAAATATAATCACTTGCCAATTCGTGAAGCAACCAAGTTTTGTCGCTGGTCTTATGTTGAAATTACAAAACCTGATATCATATTAATGGATCCACTAGCAATTTATAATAAGCTTTATTATGACAATAAAAGAGCTAATGATTTGGAAAATAATTATGTTACGTCAAGGAACATTAGTATAGAAGATAATGATTTCGAAATGACAAGTTCAATCTCAAGAAGCTCGAGATCTTCCTCCCTTTTTATACCTAGATCCAGAACCCCTAGTCCTCCTTTTTATTCTAACTCTCCATCTTCTAGAATACCTAGTCAACCTATTTCACATCCACCGGTTGAGAATTTCGAACCTTCTTTGGAATTGAATTTCACAGAAGCCTCTCTTACCCAATATTCTACATCAAGCTCAGCTTCATCTATCCCTAACTCAATTTTTGATCAATTTAGTGGCTATGGTTCGTCAGTAGCAACAAGTCAAACATCTATTGATTTGAATCCCGATATAATTTATAATACAAGTCGGCAAAATAAACCATCTAAAAGAGATTAGATCATAAAAAAAAAAAAAAAAAAAATCAACTGTTTTCCAAATAATATTCAATTTTCCATTATTTCTGTCAGATTATCTCTCTCTCTTTCTTCACTTCTTGCTGCTTCATTTAATTAATGTTTCAATTTTCACTTCTCCTTAGTCATTACTAAATTCATCATTATTTTCATTCACCCAACCTGTCTTATTTCAATTCTCGAGAAATCAAGTGTGTACGTTATCTTTTTTTTTTTTTAGCAATCTCCTTGAAAATAGGTTACGGAACGTATATAGAGTAACATAAAGGAATATTTATTATACTTTTTTAATAATTCAAAATCCAAATAGAAAATTCATATTTTTATTTTTCATTTTCTATAATTGTCAATCCTCGTATTGTTCTCAGTCTTCAATTATTGAATCCATGAATGTTCTTCCAAATTGATGTTATTAATATTTTGTTGAGGATCAAATTAGAATTCCAGCACTAGCTTTTTTTTTCTTTTTTTAAGAAAAGGAAAAACCTATATTGGTAATATTATAAAATACTATTGATAGAAAGGTTTATTATTAGCATGTTTATCATTTTTATTTTTTATTACGCAGCATTGCGGGTTAATTTAATTCAACTTATTTGTCATTAAGTTCTAGTGCCGACAAGCATCAGTCAGCCGATACTCTATACCAGCTATATTACCTTAAAGTATAATAAACGATTATGATAATAATTATATGATAGAATTGAATCTATATTTTTTTGTTAACCTTTTAAAAGTTGCAAATAATTTCAATAAATCAATCGATGAAAAACAAGATTACTACTCCATTGCCCATAATATTCTGAATTTGATCTTCATGAAATTTAACGTTTCTATTTTCAATTTGATAATTTTAAAAATAAAGATAATCAAATAAATGATATAAAGAAAGCGTTTTGCATAGCCATATTCATTTTCACCACCACCACTAGGTCAACCCAATTTTTAAATCATATATTAATTTTTAACAATGTCCTTTTGCTTTAAATAGTCTCCATAAATCATGCTCTTCTCCTAATTGGTAACGGATGGTTCTTTTTTTATAAGCATCACCATCTAATTTCAAATTTTCAATAACATCCTCAACTAAATTTGCCTTGCCAGCAACTATTCCGTTTCTTAATCCTTCATGAGCAACATTAACAATATGAATATGGAAATGATAATAAGTTGGTTGATAATGAATAAACAATCTCAAATCTTGACTTGGAATGTTGTAAATTTTTGAAACTTCACTTTTACACTTTGATTCAAGGGACTGTAACCATAATAAATGTGAATCACCTCTCAAATCACGTAAACTAGATATATCTTCTCGATTAACAATACAAACGACATAAAGGTTAGCCATGGTCACTCCGTCCCATTTCATATCTGGAAGTAAAACAAACCCTGTTAATAGGTCCAGTTCACGATATAAGACCAGCTCTGATTCAGCATTGTTATATAAGATATCGTAAACCCATTGAATACGGGATCCTTTCATCGAAGCAATAAAAGGTTCGACTATTTCTTGGTACATTTCTGGGGTTTCTGTGACCATATGAATTGGTTGGGTTTTGTATTTGTTGATGTGCTTTTCAGTTGCTGGATAAATCATATTTAATTTGTTAACTGCCGTTGTTGATGATGCCTTAAACCAACTATATATATCATTTTGGCCAAGAGTATTTAAAGAGTTGACGTCAAAGAGTTCATTATTGGCAATTAATTCAGATGATGATGTTGAGGTGGTATTGATGATCTCTGGATAATTTAATCTCTCTAATCTAATGATTGCATCTTGAGAATCGATTGTTCCTAACAAAGTCAATGTTTTTGTTACGGTGTCAGTTTCTAGAACACGGGTGAATTGAAATTTTTTGAAAAGAGATTTATAATCCATTGTAGAATGTTATAATTATTATCATCAAATAGATAATTTATCAAACATAATCAAGTCTTATTTTTTTTTTTTTTTTTTAAATTTGCAAGTTTTTTTTTGTTACTCAAATGCTTTGTAAATATATGGGGTGAACACACCCCCATGTAAGATGGTAGACAGAAAGAAAAAAAAAATCACTTTTTTTTTTCTGTTTTGGAAAAAATGACAGATCATGTAAGTTTAAGAAATTTCTTTTATAGATCATCACTGATTAAGAAGGGAATGAATAAACCTGATTATTATACTCATCCAATTTATATTATCATTATAACCATCTAATATAAAAATACGTGACATCAATATGATTAAATCAACATCAATATATCGTTTACAAGGCTTGGTTCTTTTTGAAACATTTGAAGAAAGCCTCGATAAAGTATTAGCTACAGAAAAGAACAAAATCAAGCCAATGATGGCAAAAATAAATAAAGATTATGCAACTGAAATGTCCATTCTGGGGGTGATGAATCAAAATGAACAAACCAAACTTACAGTTCAATCGGAATCTCTTGATATCCATTATATTATTGATCATGGAATTGTATATTTTGCAATTTGTGACAAGAATTTCCCAAGAACCGTTGCATTTTCATATTTAAACGATGTTGCCACCCAATTCTTCAGTTCTTATGGTCAAGAAGTCTTGAACAATCCTCGTCCAAACCCATATGCATACATGAAGTTCAGTAAATATGTTGAAAAATCCACAAAAGAATTTAATAGCATGAAAACTCAAAATAATTTGGACGCAATCAATGATGATTTAAAAGATGTGACAAATATAATGAAAAAAAATATTAATGATATGTTATATAGAGGAGACTCTTTGGATCAAATGAGTAACTTAAGTACTAACTTAAAAGCTCAATCTATCAAATATAGAAAAGCCGCTCAAAAAATAAATTTCGAATTGTTGATTAGACAATATGCTCCAGTTGCTGTGGTGGGATTTTTTGTAGTATTTTTGGTTTGGTACATGTTTTTATGATGGTGGATATGATCATAAATATAGATTGATAGGCGAAGGAGAAAGGAATGAGTGAGAAATGATGGAAAAGTGGTCTATTACATTAATGACAAGAGGAACAGCTTTAACATAATCGATTAATCTGAATATTAGTAGGAAAATCATTAGTTGCAACTTGCGTGTCATCGTGAAGCAAAATTTCGATTTGCTAAAGTCATAATTTTAGTTTTTTAGTTTGTTTTTTTTTGTTTTTTGTTTTTTTTAAAATAATTTTCTTTTCTTTTTTATTATTTTTTCGTTAATTTTAGCTTAATTTCATTTTCTTTTGTGTAACTTTCAATAAATCTAATTTTTTAATTTCTTATAATGAAATATAATAAAAAAAAAATGAAATTTAGATTAATCTGAATATATTACTGTAAACATATAATACATACCTGCCTAATAAATGCAGTTATAACTTCTTTTTTTTTTTTTTTTTTTTTATCAACCCTTTTTATTTCATTTTCATTTTCTTTTCTAAAGCCCACAATTTTTCAGCAGAATCAATATCCAATTCTTTCGCTTCTTCTTCTCTTTTTCTTTTAATTTTTGATAAATTCCATAATTTGATACCCAAATTGCTTTTAATACCACCAAAAGATATTGTATCACTAAAACACACTTGCACCTTACCTTTGACATCACCCACAACTATTTGATTAATTTTATAATCAATATCTAATGCAGTGACCTCGTTTTCAAATTCAATTTGTTTGACGATTTGCAAATCTTTACTGTCAATTACAGCAACTCCAGAAGAATTTCCAGTCAATAGATATTTGTCATTATTATTGAAAACTAAATTCTTGGTGCTTCCAATATTAGATGACGAAGATGAATCAAGACCATTATTGATATAGATTGGTTTAGTGAAATTTCTCAAATCAAAAGAAAATATCTTATCATCAAAACTTCGACAAATTATTGATTTGTCATTCAAATTTGATATCTTAAAATGGTGCATTATTGAATTAGAATCCCCTGTATATTGTAAACTAGGTTTCTTTGTATCTTTTGAAATATCCCATAATAAAATCTTCCCTCGATTATCAGTGCCAATTATTGTTGATTTAAGATCAGTTCGAGGATTAGAATTACAATATCCAACGGAATTAATTTCAGAATTATGAATGATTATTGATTTAGATTTTCTGGATTTTTCATATATTTTTGAGTCCCAAATTCTAATTGTTTTGTCCTTTGAACAAGTGGCTAATTCCGAGGGTGTGTTACAATTGAAATCAACATCAAGAATTGAAGAAACATGTCCCCCAGTATTACGGAGATCAAAAAGATATTGGTCACCATTTCTGAAGTCTATGGGTGTTTCTTCATTATTCCTTGTATTATTATTATTATTATTATTATTATTATTATTATTATTATTATTATTATTATTATTATTTTTAAAAAACTTGAATCTTGGCAAACTTGTAATGACTACGTAATTTGCACTGCCAGGCTGATATTTGACTTTTCTAATTTGACAATTTTCAAACACTTCTCGAGTTGATATTGGGCAATTATATTCACCTAAAGGCTCTTTTTCCAGCCAGTAATTTGCATTCAATTTCCCAAACCCATACTTTTTCACGAAAGATCCATTGAAACCTACCAAGAATTCACCATTGATTGGATTATTTTTATTTTTTTTCCCACGATCATTTGAATGACAAGAAATAGATAAACTTGTGATCGCTAAAGGTTTCTTTATCGTATTAAATTGGTGCAATAAGTCAGCATTTGTGTTTAAATAATCAGAACAATGCGATATTGGAATGTTTTCAAAAATCAGAGCTTCTCCTCTATTTTCATCCTCGTCTTCATCAGAATCACTATATTCACTTTCATCCGAGCTGGAAGAGGCGCCCTTTGTATCATCGCTATCTCCATTAGCTAAAAAGTTTTCTTTGTTGGCAGCTTTTGAATCAAGCCATTGTGAGTATTCTTTTCTTCGATATTGTTTATAGTCAATACCGTCTGTTTTGAAATCTGTAGGTAACTCCATTTTTTTGGTATCGTTCTTCTTTTTTTTCCTCACTTTGGTTTTTCTCTCTATTCCTCTTAATCTGACACTAAACCTATATCAGCAGAAGAGTAACTTTAGTTCCATATATCAACAACAGATGTTACATATATTATGGATATAAACTTCATAATCCTAATAAAAACAATGATTTGATACTCAAATTTGTTCAGAACATAGCATATATGATCTTTGAAGCCCTGGGTGGGTTTTCTTTTTTTTTTTTTTTTTTTTTTTTTTTCGTTTTTTTTTCGCCCCCAAATTTGAACAGATAATGTTGTTTAAATTATTTAATTGTCATATATTCAAAATATTATATTGTCTCTGAACATCAAATCAAAGAAAAAAAGAGAAATCAAAAAATAATAAAAATGGCAAGCTTAGATGCAAAACAAGAAAAACAATTCGTGATTTTTCAATCTTTCATCGAATCTCAAAAATATTATGAAGCACATCAAAAGCTCAATTTATTTATTAATAGATCAAAAAGAACCCCACCAATTGAATTGATTTATAAATGTACAGAAATTCTTATCAATCATAAACAATTTGCTGATGCGGCTGAATTGATCCTTAAGTTTCTTGATTTAACTTCAGCATCAACAACAGGTAATCCTAAAGAATTATTGTCAAAAGTCATTAGTTTAATTGCAATTTTCCCAAGTGAAGATCCTTCATTCAAAAAAATTGCCAAACAAACAACTGAATGGTCTTCTAAATTCCCAAATGCTCCAAAATTAGGGGAACCAGTAATCCATGATTTACTCGGTTCCAAATTTATGTTAAACCCAAATCCTTTGATTAATAGTAGTAATCATGCCAATGATTTAAAATTGAACTATCAATTAGCAATGGATCATTTGATTTTGGCCGATTCAAAAGCATCTTTAGAAAATTTGGTGAAATTAAGTTGGAATTGGTATCAAGATAACTCCAATGATGAAAATTTAATAACAGTGATTAGTTGGCCAATATTAAATTATTTAATTTTAGGAAATAATAAAGCAGCAAAGAAATTTTCCGATGAGTTTATTGGTTTGTTGTTGAAAATTGACAACACAATAAAACAAATAGAAGTTGATGAATTCTGTCAAATTTATTGTTTTGACAAACAAAGTTTACAAATATTGAATTTCTTGCAATTGTTGATAATTGTGTTAGAAATCAAAGATCGTGATTTCTATTTGAAATTAACTAGAGATTACAACGATGTTATTAATAATGGAACTCCTGTCGTTAAAGAAGGTTTAGCCAAAATTGGTAGCCAGTACTTTGGATTACAAAAACCTCAACAACAAATGAATCTTTTGCAATCCATGATGAGTGGATTACTCAATTGATTTCAAATAGAGATGAAAAATAAAAATAAAAAAAAAAAAAATTGAAAGTTTCTCTTTGCCTCATAATTATAATTCATAGCTAGCCATTCTTTTCTCCTGTTTTTTTTTTTTTTTTTTTTTTTTTTCTTCTCTGCTTATTTTGTTTAAATCTAACTCAATCTTTTTTAATACCACACATTTCTAAAGCTTGTAGCAATTCCTTTCTTCCGCTTCTTTGTAATTCTAATTTACACTCTTTATAATCACACCATCTTCTTTGCCTTTGCTCTTTTTCAGGCCATTCATTGTATAATTTTCCAAACATCATTTCATAACAATGATACTCACTTTTTGGGATCAAAGTCTGACCATCTTTAGTTTCGAAGCTATCGGTATTGGCATACTCCAATTGAAAAAACGTTTTCGCTTCAGTTCTATGATCATCAATTTTCCCCAAATATTCAAGAATTCTGCCGTCAACCCCAGCTTCTTCCCAACATTCTCTTAATGCTGCTTGAGAATAATCATTTGATTCATCAGATTCGATTCCACCTTTTGGCAAAACCCATTTAGATGGGTGTTTCAGAGAAGTTATCATTAAAATTTTGTCCTTTGTGGGATTCAATACCAATCCACAAGCAACCATTCTTGATCCATATTTATTGTAAACTATTCAATCAAAGTTAGAATCATGATTCAATTTGACACATTTTGTGAGAGACCTCTTATCAGTAAAAATGTTTATATATACTCACGTTGGTTATCACGACCAATCCTCGAGGTATTTGATTTGTTAAAGTTCATTATTGATCTTATTAATTGAGATATTTACGTATACGTGAAAATATTATAGTTTATATCAAGAGAAAATATGCCAAATGAATTTATTACATCTATCTAAACTATCAAGCGCCCGAGAAAATCGCAACTTTTGAAATAAAAAAAAATAATTAAAAAAAAAAAAAAAAAAAAAAAAAAGAAAATATATAAAAGAAAAAGGAAAATAAAAAAAAAAAATATATATATAAAATACAAAGCCTAAACAAATTTATGCACATCTCGAAAGAATAGAAACAAAAAAAAAAATTATTTATGTTTAAATCCAGATCTAAAAAACCCAAGGTTTTGAATTATAATGATGACAATAACAATAATAGCACAGTTGAAAAAACCTTTGATGACGATGAGAATCCATCCGATGATGATGATTTGAAAATAACAAGGCAGCAGCAAACAAAGAAGAAAGCTTTCAAGGCTCGAAAAAAATCAAAAATAAAAGTTCAAGTACCTAGCACTATAACAGATTATCACGATGAAGATGATTATGGTAGTAATAATGATAATGATGAAGAGGCTTTCGAGCGGAAAATTCAGATACCGAAGCTGAAAAAGCGCCTAAAAGAGGGTTCAAATATCATGATTCAAGAGAACCTTTCATATATACAGCAGAAGGATAATGGTGATACAAATAATGATTACACAGTAAGTAATAATGACAGTGATGAAAATCATGATGATGGATATGGGGTAGATTTTAGAAACTTGAAGAAAATGATGATGGCTCAAAAAGAAAAAGTACGACACCATATTAAAAATGAAATTGATAAGAATAATGATAGTAAAATAATTGAGGTAGAAAAAAGTGATTATGAAGTAAAGATAGAAGACTCTACTATTAATCTGGTTAAAGGAAATTTTTCGAGTGAAAATCAGGATGAAATCATGATCGATTTAGATGATAGTGATGCCGAAAATGATGAGCCAATAAACAAAGCTAACAATGAAAGCGAAAGTACGATTCAGGAAGAAATTAAAGTTTATGACGATGCCACTATTGAAAAAATCAAAGGAAAAAAAATGTTTCTACGGAACAAAATTCAAAAGCAACAAGAATATAGTCGTATCCTTGGACAAGATAACAATGAAGATGAAATAGACATAGAAATGATAGATCTGGATAGCGAGAAAGAATTATCAGATTTTGACTCAAAAAATGATAAAACAAACATTGATAAATATAGCTCCAACGTCAAAGAATTAAAAGGAATAAGTGCTGGAGATATGTTGAAAGATGAATTGAAAGAAAAGAAAATGGAAATTGAAAATGGATTATATGAATATGAATTAGATAATTTGATGGATCATGAGGAATTAGAAATCATTGAAAAATGGGAAAATGAAAGAATTTATCATGCAATTAGCACCACAAATTTCAATATTGGACAAAAAGGGAAAGTAAATGAATATGAAACTGGACCTGATGACAATATTTTGGAAAAAGTCAAACAAAAATACCGTAACAAAATATTGGATTCGTTAAATAGTGATGAAAATAAATGGTATCATGAATTTCCAAGTTTGAATATGGACTATAAAAAATCATTAGATTTAAAATTGACTTCAATGGTGGAAAAACTTGAAGGAATAAAACGTACTTTACAAGAGGAAAAAGAAGAAAAATTGGATAGAATTCAAGAATTGGAATATGATGTTGGTGATCATGAGGATAAATTAGAAAATATGAAAGAAAAATTGGATAGTATAATACAGCAATTTGGAGAAGTCAATCTAACATAGTATAGTGGCGAGGATAATATAAACTAACTTCATGGTGGGCTAATCGACTATATTTTAAAGGGGCTTGGTTCTTTTTATTGATTCTATTACAAAGTATCGATTAAGTCTTCGTAATCTCACTGTAGCAACCAACATCAAACTTTTTGACAATAGATTTCATATATGATTTCATTTATCCGTGATCATTTTATAGAAATAAAATATATGTACTATTAGTTTATAAGTCATATAATAATTATCTGACTAAGGATTGTCAAAAATTATCGTTGAAGGCTGTTTTGATAATTTTTCAGAATTCAAGATTCTCTCTTTTTAGAACATATGAAGGATGAAAAAATAAAGTGCGTACCCAGATTTGAACTGGGGACCAATAGATTTGCAATCTACTGCGCTAACCACTGCGCCACACGCACTTTACTATAATAAAAAATTTCTTCTGTTTATATTACTTTTGATGAAACATATTCCAGATTTTTTGTCATACATTAACTCAACTTTTTTTTTTCTCTTTTTCTCTTTTAATTATTTGCGAAGTAATTATCTACTTTTAATACTTAACGTTTTAATTTTAATCAGTGTTATGTATGAAAATTTTACATCATTCATGTATTCTGTTATAAAAATTTAAGAAGAATAAATACAAACTCATTAAAGTTTTTTTTTTTTCTTTTTTTTTTTTTTTTGATTACTTCTTTAATTCAATTAACATGCTTCAAATTATCAGCTGGGTTTGTGGTGGAAAGAAAAGAAAGAAAAGGAGAAAAAGTACAACAAGACAATAACAACACTCAAGGAATGATATTGAATTTAACTTCTTCAAAAGTTAGATTCGTAGGCAAAATACTCAAATTGGGATTATTTGCACCAATTCATTTTTTAATTTATCCATTTTCTTTTTTTCTTACTTTATTTTACATATTGATTAAAAGATGAAATAACAAAAATTAGCGTTCCCGCTCATGAGAATGTTTCAACATCAGCCAAATAGGCTGAACTATATAAGTACACCTGAAGATTTTAAGTTATTTCTATACTTTTTTTTTATCTCTATGGAAGAGAAAATAACAATATAACACACACACACAAAAAAAAAAAAATAAAAAAAAAAAAGGTAAAATAAGGTCGACCATATTAAGTTATCTTTTTCCATTTATTGTAATCTGTGTACAAATCAGTCAATTTTGATTGTGCGTATTTAACCTGATACAGGTTAAATACCAAAATAGTTGATTAAAGCTTTTGAATATAATTCCTTTTTTTTTTTTTTTTTTTTTTTCTTGTTTTTTTCACTTTTGATTTGAAAAAGGAAGTAATATCTCAAATTACAGTCAAGGATCAAAACTTGCCGAGAATTTAATCGTAGTAGCTATTTTAATTCAGTGGTTTTTGCGGAGAAAGTTTTCAACCACAAGCAATAGTTTTACACAAATTCTTTAATAACAAAAAAAAAAAAAAAAAAAAAAAAAAAACAATTTCAAATAGATTTTCTGGAGAGAAGGTATATAATTTTTTTGACATTATCTTTAACATAACAACATGTAGGATAACCTAGTTAATAATTGATGACCCTAGAAAAATTAAAAAATAAAAAGGCATTTGGGGTGAAACGTCAATAATAATAATAAATATTGCTGGAAACACTGTAAATCTGCAAAAAAAAAAAAAAAAAAAAAAAAATGGGGTGTTTAGCCAACTTACACAATTTAATGCGCCCATATACATCAAAATATAAACATTGATTAGTCTACATTATATTTATTAATAAAAGAGATTGAAATATAAAGCATTAAAGATAATATATTAATACCTTCTAATATAAAATAGAAAATGTATTGAATACCTTTATTTTAATACTAATAATAAATACTAGACATATCACGTTGTAATAATAATGATAATAAATAATCATAATAATAATTTTTCAATTTCAAGTGAAACATAAACACCGGTACATACAGTTTATTACATATTTATGCGTTGGTGGAAACCAGAATACAACCTGAAAAGAAAATAAAGAAAGAAACTTTTTTTTTGCTCTTCTCTCTTTTCACTCTCTTTTCACTTATTTTTTTTAAAGTAGACAAGAAAATTCTACTTGTTAATATAGTCTGACTTATCAATTGTAACTATTGTTGGGGGGAAAAAAAAATTATAATTATAATAATAATAATTGAAGAAGGACTCTTCATAATCATATAATTAATATTATACTCAGCTTATTGTTCTTTTCACCTCAGTTTTCCTTTTTTTTTTTTTTTTTTTTTTTTTTTTTTTTTTTTTTTTTTTTTTTTTTTTTTTTTTTTTTTTTTTTTTT
>JASTUB010000327.1:0-19191 GCA_031124825.1 Saccharomycopsis vini
AATTTAATAAAAAAATAAAAAAAAAAATTTATTTTAATTTTTTTTTTTATTTTAATTATAATTAATAAATTTTTTTTTTTTTTTTTTTTTTTTTTTTTTTTTTTTTTTTTTTTTTTTTTTTTTCCTTTTTCTTTTTTTAGAGATAATACTGGCAATATACGAGAGTATACCATTTTTGATGAATTATAGTCCTTTTGGTGTACTTTGCCATGCTCTGATACACACTACATGATTCAATCTACAATCGTATAGGTTATGATACATATAACAAAACGTAAATATTTTATTGCCTCTCAGAGGTCTATCTATATGATTAATGGTTTAAGCTTTTGCCTCATTAATTTTCTTAGTCAATTCTGGAATGATTTCATTCAAATCTCCAACTAAACCATAATCTGCTACATTGTAAATCAAAGCATCATCGGCTTTGTTAATAGCAACAATAGTTTTGGAGTCTTTCATACCGGCCAAGTGTTGAATGGCTCCAGAAATACCTACAGCAACATACAAATCTGGAGCAATTATCTTACCAGTTTGACCAACCTGTAATGAGTTATCGACGTATCCGGCATCAACAGCGGCTCTAGAGGCACCAATGGCTGCGTTCAAAGATTTTGCTAATGGATCCATCAATTCATCAAATTTTTCTTTGGAACCTAAACCACGACCTCCAGAAACAACGTATTTAGCGGAGCCCAAGTCTGGTCTTTCAGATTTCATGATATTTTCACCAACCCATTCGAATGTAACAGCACTTTCTGGCTCAACATATGTCAATTCTTCTACTGGAATTTCTTTAGCTGAGCTGGCTTCTAAAGGTTCAAAAGATGAAGATCTTACTGATGCTAATATTAAATTGTCTTTGGATTTGATGGTAGCAATAGCGTTACCTGCATAGATAAATCTTTGGAATGTTTTAGAATCTTCAATAGATATTATATCGGAAATTGGCTGAACATTCAATTTACTGGCTACTCTTGGTAAGAGCGATTTTCCATTGAAAGATGATGGGACAAAGAAATGAGTAAAATCATTTTTGGAATCCGACAATACGGAATTTAAAAGTGGAGAAACATGTTCAGGAGAATAATGGTTATATTTGGCATCTGAAGCAATAAAAGCTTTGGAAATATGAGAAGAAAACTTTGGTAATTCTTCTTTGGCAATTTTAGCTGAGGTTTCACCGAGTAATATGGCAGTGATTGGTTGATTCAATTTATTGGCTGCATTAAGAGTCGATAAAGATGCTGATGTGATTTTATTGTCGATGGTTTCGATAAATGCCAATGTCGAGGCATATTTTTGATTGATTCGAGAGAAACTTCTCAATTGTAAATTTCTTGCAACAAACATGTTTATCTTATTTTTTATTATATTTTTCCCACCCAGTTTACCTAATTATTTTGACATTCAATTACTTGTGTTATTTAATTCTCGAAGAAGTGAAAGTGAATAATAATATAGGGTTGAATTTTCCAGCCTTTGAGTCATTGGAAGCCCTGGAGAATTTGCAGGAGGGAAAAAAAAAAAAAATAGGAAAAAATGCTAAACACCACCCACTTGTTTTTTGTAGAACCACAGGGTAATAATATGTATTGTATTGTGTATAGTATAACCGGGAGGCAAAAATATATTAACTTGTGTTGTCTGAAGATGTTAATGAATAATATTTTAGACAGAAATTGATAGAGAATCAAATAAAAGAAAAGAATGAGTACGGGAAAAGCCGATGTTAGGTTCACATATCCTTTGAATGTCATTGCCAATGCCAATACAAAGACTTTCAAAAAAGAGTTTGATATAAATAAACCAATCAGATATATTTTGCAAGAATGTTCAAAAACAGTGATTGAAGATAAAGAAGACCCTTTTGCAGATTTTCTGATCCTTCATGATGTTGGTTTAGCCGAAGGTGTTTCCATCAAACTTTACATGAAGCAATTGACCACGGGGGACCTAAGTAAATCATTAAGTGATTACAACGTGAAAAAAGGAGAACTTTGCCCAATCAAGATTAATTTTGTTTCTAAAGAAACCATCACATCATCAGATTCAACGAAAAGGGAAACATATGCCATTGATAATGAAGAAGAAAGTAGTGAAGGTCGAAGTACCGATCTTTCACTTTCGCTTTATAAGACTATTCAGGATCAAGCATATGGTTTATCTGATCATGTAAAAGCAAAAAAAAACCAACAAACTACCCTGCAACCTGAAAAAACTGAAGGACAACTAGTTTCAATAAAGATTGAATTTCCTGACAGATCTTTGGCAACAGTTAGTCTTATTTCCGAAAATACTGTCAGTGATTTGATTCAACATCTTCACAAAGAAATCCTAAGAAACGACAAAGAATTCAAATATAAATTATCAGTACCGAAAACTAACCCAGGTAATATTCATAGACCTTCGTCAGTGGCTAGCAAAGCCAAAAATATCTCCTGGGAAGATATTCAAGCATGTTTATCAAGTGATTCTAATAGACCCTTTATCAAACAAAGTTTATCAAAATACCATCGTACAAAATTAATTTTCGAATTAGTTGGAGATTCAACAGTTGAAGATAGAAAAGGTCCTTTCATTAAAGGAAGAGTGAATTCTGCCCTGAAGTCAACTAGTTCTTCGGAATCTTCCCAAAAAACCTTTGCAAAAAAATTCATTACAAGCAAAAAAGCAACATCTTCACCCAACAATAGTGGTAAAAAGATTCCAAGTTGGTTGAAGTTGGGCAAAAGTTGAACTCATTTGGGAATTAAAAATATAAGGTAAAAATAAAAGTTTCCAATTTACCCCAAATATCTCTTTTCACTGATGTAGAAAAACTTATAAAAGCAAGTTGTTCCTAGCTCAGCTATTCAAAGAACGCTCCACAAAAAAAATTGGTGTTTTATTGTCTAAAATATAAGTAGAATGAACTCACATTAGTTTATTTACACATGTTACATACTTGATTCTCAATTTTGTTTTGATTAATTTATTAAAAGATCCTAAACAACATTGATGTATCATTTTAATATACCTATTTACTAGATAAATATGAAAAAGAAATTCAAAGTCGCAATCTACAAAATAGAAATTAAATTAAATTTTTATTGAATATGTATTCAGTCTATAAAAATGGAAAGATACTAAATAATAAATTAAAAGTCAATCGTCAGAAAGTTTGGTAAGATTGTGTATCAGCATGCTTTTTCTCAGTAGCAGAACTGGTTAAAATTTTTTTCATCATAAAAGACTTTTTAGTTTATATATTTGAGTACCCACAAATGAAATCATAAACACAAACAACAAGCCTTTGTCTGTTTCAATTGGTTAGTCATACTTTAAGTAATTCAAATATTATTTCCCAACACTCTCAAAAAGATTAAAATTGTATAAAGTTAAGGATCAGATGGTGATGCATGTTTTTTCCGTGGATCATATCATCAATCACCTGGAAAAGTTTGGAAAAATTTCATCATAAAAAACATAAAGTTATTTCTTTAAACAAAACCTATTATGAGAGGCAAAGAAACAATAGAATCATGAAGTAGACTTACCAATTAAGTTTGTGAATTCATTTGATTATTATTTCCATATTTGTCTGTTGATGTTTATATTATTATCTCTTTATAATTCATAATCAAAGAATAGTAGGAAAATCGACGCTTTAAATAGTTTTTCCAAAGAACAATTTTCCAAAGAACAAAAAATTTTTTAGCCACATCAATACACCGCATAAAATTTTGTCGTTGTCCAGAAGATACACCCATACATTCAGAAATCATAACCATAATTCTCTTTCAAAATTAATACCCGGAGAACACGCTTCTTTTTCCAATTTTTCAGGGTTGAAATTGAAGTTGACGCGTAATTTTCAGTTTTTTGTATTTTTCAATTACTTTTTTTTATCATATCACCAAGACACACCAGAGCAGTGGGAATAAGTTCCCTTCATTTTTTTTTTCTAGTTTCTCAAATAGAAAAAATTACGTTACCCTCAACTAGATGGTGATATGTTTCTGAGCTCTCCCATTTTTTCAAATACAAAGTTGGAAAATATCTATAGATCGAGAATTGTGTACTAGCATTACGTACTTTCAATCGTACTAATTTGGTGGATTAAAATTGTCCCTAGATTTATTTATTTTTTAATTTCAATTTTTTTTTTTTTTTTTTTTTTTTTTTCCACTCGTTAAATAGCCATGAATAATATTGATTCCACACAAACACAACCTACCCAGCCAAACCATCAAAATAGCCCCAATGGTAAAAACCAAAATGATCCGATGGATGGTGTAATAGTGCGATTGATCTGTAGTAAAGGTGGACTCCCAATATTTGATCTTAGGAAAGAAGAACAAAAAACTTCATGGATATTTGGAAGAAATCTAAATGTTGACAAGCCTTTTGGGGTCAAGATCAATCGTTTAAGCGGTAAACATTTTCGAATATGGTACAAAGGAAATAATATAATGATTCAAGATTTATCAACCAATGGAACCTATGTCAATGGGCGTCGTCTCACCAAACTCAAAAATTTTCTCTTGAATGTTGGCGATGAAATTTCTGTTGGTGTTGGGGTGAGTCATGAAACGTTGAAGTTTATTGCAGTATTTCCAAATAAAAAACCATCCAATGATACCAAATGTACAGAAGATTTTGAGGAAGATCCTAATGATGTATCAAGATTTTATATTATTAAACAAGAAGTGGTGGGACAAGGAGCTTTTGCCACTGTGAAAAAAGCTATAGAAAGGTCAACAGGTGACACATATGCTGTCAAAATAATTTCAAAAAGAATCTTGGGAGTGGAACCTAAAAATGCAGTCATTAGAGAAGTGGATATACTCAAAAGATTGAACCATCCTCATATTGTTAAACTTAAAGAATTTTACGAGGATGCAAGCTATTACTATTTAATAATGGAATTTATATCCGGAGGTGATTTAATGGATTATGTGGTCAGCACAGGCCCAATGCAGGAGGATATTGCCAAAAAAATCATAAAACAAATATTACAAGGGATTGATTATATTCATAGCCAAAACATATCTCACCGTGATTTGAAACCAGATAATATTTTGATATCTAGTGACAACCCAATGAATGTCAAAATATCTGATTTTGGGCTCTCTAAAATTGGAACGAGAGGTGACTTTCAGGGCCAAAATGGCCCTGGATCTTTTCTCAAAACATTTTGTGGAACTATAGCATATGTGGCCCCAGAAATTGTTTTAGGTAAATTACAAACGAAAAAGAAAAAGGACAGAAAGTCTTATTCGTCACTTGTTGATATGTGGTCGCTTGGTTGTCTATGTTATGTCATTTTAACTGTTCGTTTACCATTTACTGGAGAAACCCAAGATGAACTGTTCAAGAGAATAAAAAGCGGAACATATCATGAAGCACCATTGAATGATATAAACTTAAGTGTTGACGGTAGAAATTTTATTGATAGTTTGTTACAAACCGACCCAAGCAAAAGATTGAGTGCTGAAGAAGCTCTTACACATCCTTGGTTGAAAATAGACGGATATGAAGATAATATCCTTGTAGAAAAAGAAATAGACTCTTCTAAGCCAAATGAAACAAATCGTTTAGATGTTATTCCAGAAGAGAAGGAAAACCAGCTTGATACTTCCTTGAAAGAAAACAATCCTTTAAACAATTCCAATAAAAATAGTATGGCTAACAACTCAAGCGTACTAAATGCAGAATTTCTTAAAGAAGTTTGCAAACAAGAAGAAGGGCTAGATGAGATTATAGATCTGAACAACGTTCCAGCAGGTACACTTTTAACTTTGAAGCCACTCAAGCAAAGTATCAAACATACAAAAATTTTTGTACCTCAAACCAATAAGCCCTTTCTTATTGGTAGAAGTAAAGATTGCACTTATTCAGTTGAAGACAGTCGTTTATCCAAATTTCATTGTATCATTATGAAAAAGCGACATCCTGTGGGGAAAAGTTTCATCGAGAGCCCAGCTCATGGTTTAGATGATATTTGGTTGATAGACTATAGTACTAACGGATGCTATATCAATGGTAAGAAAATTGGTAAGGGAAGGAAAACTATATTAAAAAATAATGATCAAGTCCTCTTCTTTTTAGATATGAGTATGAAATTATTCTTGGGATTTAAGATTAATATTAACGATACTGCTGGTTTATTTATTGATGGTTTTGCATCAGAGAATAACAATAAAAGCGATATATCATTAAGTGAGGCTGCTGCGAATGGTACAAGGAGCTTCAAGTCTAGGGCTCACAATGTAATAATTGAAAAGCAAGATGATTTTGATGTTACTATAATTCCTCGAATTGTGATTCCAAAAAATATATCAAAAAAATCAAGAGAAGATGTTAGTACAGATAGTGCCAGCAAACCTGTTTCTTCATCAATTATTCAACAATCCTCAGTTCAAAAAAAAATGGAAAATATTTTAGAAGATACAGACCTCAATATTAATGAGAAAAAAAGAAAAGAAATAATCTTAGAAACTAGCCAACCTCAACCAAAAAAAAGAGCAATAGTGAATTCGTCTCAACGGCCACTCGATGGCCAAGCTTTCCAATCGTCTGTAAAGTATAAAGACTCTTGATTATTAGTATCGTTTTTCTTATTTAAATATTTCTTTCTATTTCAGTTTCATATAGATTTTTCTATGCTTATTTTGTATGTTTATTTGTTTTGTTATTTGTTAATGTGTGCATTCTCATTGGAATTTTATTTGCGTTTGAACCTCTCTCCATAATTTATAACTGTACATTTGTGTGTAGTATATCTCGTTATTGAACTGGTAATTCACTGAGCTTATCAAACCTTTTCGATAACGTTTATGACAGTTGTACAGTATCATATGTCAGGACATGGAAAAGGCTTGTCTGTCTTACACTAGTAGTTATATAAATGCGAAAACTAAAATATTTTAATAAATTCGAAAGACGTGGGAAGAATTGAAACCTAAAAAAAATAAAGAAATAAAAGGCGTTAACTTGAACATGCCAAAAACTATTGATACATATCGTGATGAATGCCGTCACAGACGCAATAATAACATCATCTTCTATTAAACTCCATTGGCTTGGCATTTTGTTTTATAATCTCTGCCAACTTGGTTTTTTGAAACTCAAAACCGTCAACAAATGAACAAAATCTATTTTTGGCAAATAAGTCCGATGCAGTAGGTCTCTTGTTTGGATCAATCTCAAAACATTCATCTAAAAATGTTCTTCCGTCACTAGAAACATACAGCTTGATATCATCTGGAATTGGTGGGGCCAACTTCGTTTTTCCAATTCTATACATCGCACTCAAAGCTTCAACATTGGACCAGGGTCTTCTACCAGCAAACATTTCTAATACCACACAACCCAATGACCAAATATCAATCTTCGCACTATAGCCTTGTTTTTTATTTTGAACAACATTATCAATAACTTCTGGTGCCATCCAGAAAATAGTTCCTTGCATGGACATTTCTGAATCATTTTTGTAAATGTTTTCACTTCTTTTTGAAATGCCAAAATCAGTAATTTTACACACACCATCCAAATCTAATAATAAGTTATCTGCTTTCAAATCACGATGCAAGATTCCTTTTGAGTGCAAATATGATAATCCATCTGTAACTTGCCTTGTTAAGAATCTAATCATCCTCTCATCAAATCTTCCGTACATTCTTAAACATGATCCGACGGAACCACCGGCAACATAATCTAAAAATAATGAATATGTGTTGCTGACTTCCTCGAAACCTAAATACTGTACAATATTCGGATGATCTAAATCTTTCATAGTTTTAACTTCAACTAATAGAGCATCAATAATATCTTTCATTTCTTTGTTGCGATACCCAGTTCTTGGAAGATCAACCTGTTTAACTGCCATCATTTCACCTGTTGTCACATTAAGTGCTAAGAAAACTTTTCCATAAGTGCCTTTTCCGATTAATTCACCCTTAATCCAAGCATATTGTTGAACTTTTCCCTTTTTATTCTTCAACTTGCTAATATAATCATATTTCATATCGTTTGAAGTCAATTCTACCACTTTTCTTCCCCATAATTTAGTACTCTGCCTTCTAAGTATCTCACCTCTGTTCTTAGATTCACTAGCTTGAGACATTCTTCTCCTAGCAATGCTATATTCTCGGGCAATTCCACGAATAGTCTTGCGCCTAGTGTTTCTACTGATATTTCGATTATCACTTTCCGAAAGCATCAAAACATCATCAGAATCAGTACTCATATTTGGCGCCGACTTTGCGAGCTCTTTCCTTGAGCCATTGGAAGCAAATGAGCTAGAGGAACTAGATTTTTCGCCTACTTCATTAATTGGTGAGATAGGTAACTTCATATCACGATCTGATGGGGAAACAGGTGGTGTATCGAATTCATAAATTATAGGCTTGTCAAGATCAGTATTAGGGAAAAATTGTTCAAGATTGTCATAAACAAGTTCTGTGGGTGGTCGAACAACCCATTTATCCTTATCTTGTTTACTTTTGAAGTTGTCAATAATGTTGGACCCATTCTTAACTGTTTGAATTGAGTCGTTCATTAATTTTGTCTCATTGTTACTCTTTTGACTGTCTTTACGGACCATGTCAATGATGACACTTTCAGCTATAGAATTTTTATCGTCTCGATCATCATTATTATCATCATCATCGTCATCATCACTACTATTATATTTATTATCATTATTGATACTGCAGCCACTATCATCATCATTATTATCATTGATGTTGCAACCACCATCAGCTTTCCCACTATCATCTTTGTATTTTTCTTGCTGTTTTTGTATTCTGTAATTATTGGTACTATCTTGGACATTTTCTCCTTTTCCTTTTTGTGGGTTGCTTTTAAATTTATTGCGAATTTCATTTTGCTCATCTTTGATTTTACCAATTTCCATTGGCTTGTTTTCATTTTTCGTATCCACATAGTTGTGGCTATTACCAGCGGAATTGGCACTATCTTCTTTTTTCTTACTTCCTAAAATACTTTTTGTTTTAGGAGCCATTGCCCAAAAATCATCATCACCAGAATCATTTGATCCATCTGATTCTTCAGAGTCTTCCTCCAAAGATGGTGCGCCTTCAAAAGAAATCTTATTTTCTTCAAACTTTGAAGCAGAGCTCATAGTGCTGGATCTATTCAATGTGCTTAGATAGTCACCTCTTAGCGATCGGAGCGATGATCTCTTCAACAAAGTGCTTGATCTTTTCAAGGTTTCACTTCCAACACTGTGTTTGTCATTTTCAAATCTCAAAGTTCTATCAGAATTCACTGCAGAAGGGACAGACGAAAGATGAAGTGAAATTGAAGGAGGTGCAAAAGGAAAATCTGCATTTAATGATGATTTCAGGAGCTTTCTAGATAAAGAATATCTCCGATTTAAACCACTAGGCACCGGTGGGGCCGGCGCAGGTCTCTGAGGTATTAAAGCAGTTCGGGGCTTCACCAGTAGAGATTCTTTTTTCTTTTCGAAATTGGCTTCTTGACCAGTACCTTCAGATCTTGTCTGAGATAATGGTGATTTAGACGGAAGTTGATTTAGGCTGAGCAACAATTGGTTTCCGTTACTGAAAGATCTAGTTCCAGGTTCTCGTTTCGGTGAGAATTTGTCTTCGTTTTTAAAATTTAGATAATCGATTTCTTCATTATTTTTGTTATTTTTATTATAAACAGTATCGTTGATGAAATAGCTAGGAGTGTCTGGATATGCAACCTTATTGTCAGCAGCAAGTTCAAATGACGCTGTGTCAGAGCTTTTTGTGCTTCTGGTGCTTCTTGTATTCGAGTGATACAAATCAACTGGTAAGAAAGATTGGAAATGGACAAAAAACTTTACCTCATAGTTGATAAATGAAAACTGAATTAAACTATCAATTGTTGTGTCATTTAGCGCTTCACCAAATTTTGACTCAAAGTCTGTCATATGGAAGCTTAATTTCTCAATGTCCATGGAAGGCAAACTTAAAGCATTAGCTAAAGTTTCCTTGAATTTGGCCACTGAAGTTAGTTTTTCAATTCCGACAGGAACAAATGAAATATTATCTTTTGTAGCAAAAATATATTTTTTAGATTTGTTTGGCAAAGGTTCAGGAATTTGCTTGTTTGTTAGTTGAATGTGACCAACTATTTCTTTATTCACTCTGCTATTATTTTCAAAAGATAGGGATGATATGGGGCTTACAGGGGAGCTGCCGTCCATACTTTTTCTAGAAGATGATAGTTGTTTGAACTCGGTTTTAATCTTTTCCTTCTTTTTCAATTTTTTCTTTAAAAAGCCACCACTCTTCTTTTCATTTTCTTCATTATCAAAAATTGTTAATGGGTTTATGGAAGGCATATTCAAAGAGCTGCTATTTGAAGAATTTACAAAAGCATTTGTGTTAGATGACGTCGGAGATGCGAAACTTTCAAAAGTTTTACTGGACCTTTTGAAAAATGAGCTGTAACTATAAGGAGTTACTGGAGAATTTATGTCTCCGTTATTGCTCTTCGTTTTCGAATTGTCAATCACTGAAAAGGGCCTCTTAATATAGCTTAGTCTTTTAGTATTCTTCTGAGGATAAGTACCTATATTAGAATTAGCATCAGGGACTGTTAATGTGGATGGACCAATAGAGAATGAGGTACTGGTAGCAGAAGATGGGTTTGAAGTCGTACCCTGAGAGGTAGAATTATCACTATTTCTAGAATCTTCAGCGGCTTTATTCTTTCCAATAACACCATTCGTTGTAAAATCTGCTGTAAAGCTTTGTGAGTCACTATTTTTGTTCGGTGATTTTAGATCATCTTTAAATCCGCTCATTAAACGTTTCACATCATCACTGTTGCTTCTTCCGTGTCGAATGCTTTCACTAATGAGGTTTTTACTTTCAAATAGTCTAGAATCTTCTGTGAACAATGATCTTGAATCACTAGTAGTGGAAGCTTCAAGCTCAGATGTAAGATGTAAATCACCATTATCAGCATCTTTTAGGGTTTGCTTCAACAAGAACCTAAATCTTGATGAGCTAGAAGATACCCACTCAAAATTTGCACCTAATGAGCTGACTTTTGATGAACAATCGTCTTCAATATTGTTCCTATTATTAAAATCCAAATACTCGTTATCTAACTTCAATAGGGTTGTAAACTTAATAAAACCATCATCATCAGCTAAACTGAGAAATTTATCATGCGAAATATCATGCTTTGAAAGAATTTTCACCCAAGATTTATTGAAACCATAAATATTTAACCAAAGTATAACTCTTTCCATAGTCCATTCAGATGGGTCTCTTACATTCCAATTCAAAAAAGAACTCGAATCTTTTCTAATATGAAATGCAAGTTTTCTTGGTGACAGCTCTAAATCAACTTCATCCGCAGATTGTGAAACTCTTGACAGTGTATCAATTTTCAATTTTTGTTTTCCATCAGAGTGGGTTTCAGTACCCGCGTGCAGATATAGAGGCGGATTAGCTATTGAGCTGACGAATGGCTCATGCGTGTCTCTTGGAGATCCTATCAAATCTTGAGCCAAAGAAAAATTAGGGAATCTATCCAAGTATAAGTCTGACTTATTGTTGTTATGGACTTTATCATTTTTTTGTATGAATTTTGGTGTACTCATTGAAGTATTTACAGTTTCGTGCTCTGTGTTGGCATTGGTATTGCGATTATCATTCTTCAAAGCTTTATCTTTAACAGCTTTTTTTTCTAGTTCTATTCCATACTCCAGCTTTCTGTTGTATTGTACTTTTGATACTAGTTGCTTTATTTTGTTCTGCAAAGCATTATCCGCTATGTGGTGATTGTCTTTCGTTTCATTCATGTTACTCATCTCTTCAGGGTTTGATGAATTATTTTCAATGTTTGTCTTATTAAGACTGCCAGTATTATTTACATCGATATTCTCATCTGTACAAAATAACGGTTCAAATTGAGAAATTAAATTCACACGCTGGTCAAACCAACTTCGGCCTAACTCGATTATTCTACTTTGACTTCCCTCTTTATTGTCTACTGAATGTAGTGAAACCTGCCCTAAGTCAATTTCTGCCATAGCCAATATTTTTTTATTAAAATCCAAAGAGAAGGGGTCTTTACTTGATTTTACTGGAGCCTCAGCATTCCCGACTTCTTCGACTTCCTCAGAATGACCACCTGCTAAATCTTCATCATTTATTGGCGCGACGTCTCTATACAAATCAACAGAGCTATCTGAAGACTGTATTTCAATAGATGAATTTTGTGGTTTATTCTCATTCCAAGGCTTCTCAAAGCCATTAAAAGATGGTAAATGAGGACTTATTGTGGATATTATGTCTTCTGTAGGCTTAGTTGCATAACTCTCACAAGGATCTTCTTCCAAAGTATTGAAAGTATCTGCTTTTTCCTCTTGATCATTATATTCTTCTGTTTTATTGACCGCTAAATTTTCTCGAGGACTATACAGTCCATGATTTGCATAAGTGTCTTTGAATTTACTCAAGATCACATCTGGATGCTGTATATTTTGGGTATTATGTTTTGTTGAGGCTACAAATCCAGTATTACATATGGAAGAAGATGTGCTTTCCTGTGTATTATCGTAGCCATCAAAGTGTGGATTTCTAATTTTAAGATCATTGGAATAGGAGTTCTTACTCAGGAGAAACTTGAGGTCTCTTGAGCCGCGTTTATTGCTGTTTCCATATTCAGGCCTGCCAACATTCTGGCCTGCAGCATCAACTGAGAAATTAATATTTGAGTGTGGGCGAAGCGAGTTGTCACTGAGGATTCTAATCAGTGAGTTTTGAGAATTATATTGGTCACTCGAGAATTCAACATTTTTCGGTATATGGAGCACAGGCACACTGCTACTTCTGTCCTTGATTGAAGTAACAGTTTGATCCATAGAGCTATTCCTTCTTATGTGAGTTGGATACCGTTGATTTTGACTGGAATATGAAGTATTAGCATTAGTATTGTAAGGCGATATACTCATTACATAGCTTCTCGCTGGATATTGCTGCTTGGATTTGTAGTTCACATTTCTTGATCTAAAGGAAGCAGATGAGACATCCAGTTTTTGACCAGTGCTAGGCAGTTCATCTATTAAAGGAACATTTTCAAGAGGAAAGCTAGGAACTTCGCTATCTTCGTTGTCGAAATTATGAGACATCTTTAGCTCCTAGCTTTTGTCGAAAGATGCTAGTAGTATTGGTAATCTGAGGATAATCAGTGTAAATAATATGTTATAATTTGTAATAGAGATCATCAATGTGCACATCAATTATTATTCTGACAACCTATTTAACCGCAGGGGCTGCAAATTTTGAGGGTGCTTTTAGCACTTAATAGGAAAAAAATAAAAATAAAAAAAAAATAAACTTATTGATTGTTAGGTAACGATCAGTCAATGATCAGCGATGCATTAGTCAAGATCTTATGATCTGGTGTTTGAAAACTGATGAGCCGTCATGTAAGAGAAAATCTAACTGAAAATTATATATTTGAAAAAAAAAAAAAAAAATAAAAAATAACTTGTTGGAAAATCTTATTTTATCTACCCTTGAGAATATACCGATAGCAAAACTCGTCTTCTTTCTATTTAATGTCTACAGATATTTTTAAATTGTTCCGTATTTTTACAGTTGAGGAGTATGAAAAAAAGAGGTTTTTATTAATTATATAACGTTATAATCACCGACGGTTGTACTTTTCAACGGTGAAATTTGCTAAAATACCCAACTGAAAATTGGCTAGAGTATATAAATGCCTATATGTAGATTTTATTAAGATTTATCAAAAGTGATGGCGGCTGGCATCTAGATGAGCATGCTATTTCTTGAACATTAATAGGAGATCTATTCTCCGCGTACATATGTCTTTTATTATATTATTACAGGTATCGAATCAAGTTCTTTCTGAACAAACAATGTTCAAGATCTACTCACACATTTGACTTGACCAAGTCACCCTGGAATGATTTGCTGTAAATACACGTGACTGTCGTATATATATCTATATAGTTTTTATTTTTTTTTTTTTTTTTTTTTCACGATGGTTCAACATATTAATGGTCCCATAGTTCCCTCGAAGGTTCATTTTTTATAATTTTTTTTTCTTCTTTTAGAAAAATCAACACACAAAATATGGCCTCAATAATTACTATCTGCTCAGAAGCCCTAGCTTCTTTGGCTAGATTGTCAGCTCATAGACCAATCCATGTAATCATTCTCACTGCTTTAGTCACTGCCATTGCCTATTTGTCTATAGTTGATGAATTCATCAATTTGCATCCTATGGATATTTCCCAAATTTCCTACTACCATCCTCCTGAAACAAAAGACTACAAAGATTGGATTTCAATAGAGGAGCCTTTAACATATCCAGATGCTGCTCATTTTGCTGTCACTCCGCTTCAATTCAATAAAATTGCTAACCATCAAATCCCTAATATTGAAAGCACTTTTTACTACACGGATTCAAGCGAAAAATATTTGGTCTGCGATTTTGATGAAGCTGCCGCAAAAGTTGAAAACATTAGCTATGTCACTTCTGGTGATGGCACAACCTGGAAAACTGTTCATCAATACAAGGTAAGCAAATATCAACAATACTTCAAAAATGTTTATGAAACTTTGAAGTCTGTTATTTCTGGTGCCGAGACTTATGATATTGTTATCGTAACTAGCGCCTATTTTGGGATGTACTATACTTTTTTCAAATTGTTTTATGACATGAAAAAGCAAACTGGATCCAAGTTTTGGTTAGCTTTTGCCGCTGTTACGTCATCAATGTTTGCTTTCTTATTGGCTTTTGCAACCACTAGAGCATTAAATGTCAAAGTTTCAATTCTTAGTTTATCTGAAGGTGTTCCATTTTTGGTTTGTACCATTGGGTTTGATCGAATTGTTAATTTATCTGCTTCTGTCTTGAACGCTGCAAACGCCGATCAAGAATCCCACAGCATCAGCTTGTTGATTTACAAACAACTTAAATCAAATTCTGTTCTCTTCATAAAAGATCAAATTTTATGTGGTGCTGCTTTCTTAGCATGTTCTTTGTACGCATCCCATTTAGAAGGTTTGAGAAACTTTTGCTTGTTAAGTGCTTTCATTATGGTTTATGATGTAATTTTGAGCTTCAGCTATTATTCGGCTGTATTAGCTTTGAAAGTCGAAATAAATATGATTCATCGTTCTACAACCTTTGAACAAGCTATGGAAGAAGACGGAGTTCCTGAGCTTGCCGCTAAACAAGCTTCTTTACAAAGTATAACTCCTCAAGAAGAAAGCAACTTTAACTTCAATAATGGCTCCGTTCTTGTTTTTAAATTAGTCAGCGTCATTTTTTTTGTTGGTTTCCACGTGTATCTTGTTGGAAGTAACTGGGTTTTTATTGATGGTTCTGATATCTACAACACAACTGTTGTTCAAAATTTGTCTAAGTCACTTGCTAAACATATCGAAATCGGCGCAAATGGTACTATTGTCACTATTCTTGAGCCAAAAATTTATGTTCCAAAGAACTTCTTTGTTCAAACTGAAGATTTAGTTTTCAACTTTTTAGAAAAACTTTCTAAAGCCATTCGTGATAAATTTATTAGCAAGACTCTACTTTTTCTTTTTGGAACAAGTGCAGGTATTAATGTTTACTTGTTGAATGCTGCTAGAACACATTCCATTGACAAACCTTCTCAAAAGCTCAATGAAGCTCTTGAGAATAAAAAAATGGCAGAAACTGTCGCCGCTGCATTGGCTGCTCAAAAAAAAGCTGAATCACTTGTTATTCCAAGTTATACTCCAATTCAATCTACTGAAAAACGCCCTCTTGATGAATGTGTCAAATATCTTGACGAAAACAAACTTTCCGCTTTGAATGACGATGAAGTTACATCTCTTGTTCTTGGTAATAAATTACCTCTATATGCTTTGGAAAAGAAATTAGGCAATACTACTCGTGCTGTTGTTGTTCGTCGTAAAGCTATTTCTAAGTTAGCGAAGAAAGAAATTGTTGACTCCCCAAGTGTTCCATATTTGAATTATAATTATGACAAAGTCTACGGCGCTTGTTGTGAAAATGTAATTGGATTTATCCCTTTGCCATTAGGTGTTGCAGGCCCATTATTAATTGACGGAGTTCCATATCATATTCCAATGGCTACTGCAGAAGGTTGTTTAGTTGCTTCCACTATGCGTGGCTGTAAAGCTATTAATTCTGGAGGTGGTGTGACTACTGTTTTGACTAGAGATGGTATGACTAGAGGTCCATGTGTTAAATTTCCTTCCTTAAAACAAGCAGGCGCTTGTAAAATCTGGATCGATTCTGATGAAGGTCAAGAAAAATTGAAGAAAGATTTTAATTCTACTTCTAGATTTGCAAGACTTCAACATGTCCAAACTGCTATTGCTGGCTCATTATTGTTTATTAGATTTAGAACAACTACTGGTGATGCTATGGGTATGAACATGATTTCTAAAGGTGTTGAGTTTGCTTTGCAACAAATGGTTGTTACACATGGTTGGACTGACATGAATATAATATCTTTATCTGGTAACTATTGTGCTGATAAAAAACCAGCTGCTGTTAACTGGATAAATGGACGTGGTAAGAGTATTGTTGCTGAGGCTACAATTCCAGTTGATGTTGTTAAAAAAGTTCTTAAAAGTGATATTGATTCTTTAGTTGAGGTGAACATTTCTAAAAATTTGATTGGTTCTGCCATGGCTGGCTCAGTTGGTGGTTTTAACGCCCATGCTGCTAACTTAGTCACTGCTGTTTTCTTAGCCTGTGGTCAAGATCCAGCTCAAAATGTTGAAAGTTCAAACTGTATGACCTTGATTGAAAAAGTAAATGGTGACTTGCGTATTTCGGTGTCCATGCCTTCCATTGAAGTTGGTACCATTGGAGGTGGTACTATTCTTGAACCTCAAGCTGCAATGTTAGAACTTTTAGGTGTTCGTGGTCCTCATCCAACAACACCCGGTGCTAATGCTCAACAATTGGCTAAAGTTGTTGCTTCAGCCGTTTTAGCTGCTGAATTGTCATTGTTATCTGCTTTGGCTGCTGGTCATTTAGTCCAAAGTCATATGCAACATAATCGTGCTGGGCCAGTTGTCAATAAAGGATGTAGTTAGAATTTGAAAATTTGTTATAGAGTCTTTTTTTTTGTGTGTTTTTTTTTTATTTTATTTTAACTTACTATTACGTTTTATTTTATTTTGAACTTATTAATGCTTTTGCTTTTAGTTTTTCTCAACATTCATTATCACATTTATTAACTTTAGATGCTATCCTGGCATTGTAGTTTTGTTTTTTTTTAATAAAAAAATGATCAACAGCCATTTAGATTTACACCCTTCATGTCATTGCTAATATACCATTTATAATATTTTTTAAAAAAGATATTGTAACGTTGAAAAATTTTGTAAGTTTATTAAGCTATATGGAAGTCAGTATAAACCTTTGAATTATTATGATTATTATGGTTCCTAAAATTTAAAAGCAGTGTGAAAAATTAAAGTTATTTTGAAAGACAAACAAACGACATAAAAAAGAAAAATGAAAACCTTGGAGACAAAAGAAGAAATGAAAGTAAACAAAAGAATTATAATATAAAGCCTGGACATTTTTCTTGAAGACAAAAAAAAAAAAAAAAAAAAAAAAAGCAAGACAAAGAGAAGAGAAGAGATGAGTAAAGAGATGGAAGAGGGGAAGAAATCTGTATTTTATTTCATTTTATTATTTTTTTTTTTTATATTGTATTTAATTAATTGTACTTTATTTTACTTTACTTTTTCCCACTAAAATCAAGCTTTTCGAAACTTCTTCTATATTTTTTAACCCAAAATTCAATGTATTCTTCTTGAGTTAAATTTATTATAGATACTTGGTTATCATTTGGATTTTTCACAAAATTATCCGGTATGGCAATCATTATCATCATATTACTAGTTAAAGTGACAAAGTGAATATTTTTAGAAAAAGCATGTAATTGGAAATTTTTAAATCTTGCAGAGATTTTTTCAACACTTTTTTTATAATTTTTGATAATTGCTGAAACTTTTTGGGTCATCCACAGAACAGTTCTTTCTTCTGGATAAGTGGCAACTTTTAAGAAGGTGTTATTTTCAAAAACCATACAAAATTCTGCATTTAAATGGTTTGTTAGACTTTTTAAGTGCTTTTTCAATACTTCTGTTTCAGGAATCAAACTTGTGACAATACTTGACCACGCTGTATATAATGATTCATCCCAGATTGAACTAGGATAACATTTTGCAAGAGTATTTCTTTTAAAATACTCAATTGCAGGACAAGAGACACACAAGTTTTTAACAAAGTTGAAATACACCTGACCTTTGTCTCTATCATCCACGAGATCCATTTTATGAACAAGAACAAATATTTTGCATTTCGGACTATTTTGTCTCAAATTATTCAATACAAGATTGAATATTTCATCATCTTTACGTCGAGTGCCTTCGACGTCAAATACATAAATCAAAACTTCCACATTCTTGAACCTGGAACCGTCTTTAATATAATTCAACATATAAGAGTCTTGCCCACCGCAGTCTTGAAGGGCAAGATTTAAGTTATTTAGTAATCTAATTTGGGTTCTCTCAACATCAATGGTGGCACCTAGTCTTCTTGTATCAATGGCGGAATAATTAGAGAAAATCATATTTCTCATTGAGGTCTTTCCCGACCCACTTTTTCCCATCAAAAGCACACTTTTATAACTCATGTCGATGATAATTATTGGGTATATGACAATAAACAGAAGGTAAGAAGTTATGAGGAAGATATAAAATGGGAACTATATTCCTGAAAATAGTAATAATCCCCCCACGCTCATTACAAGATAAAATGAAAGTGTGTTTTTTTTTTGATTTTTTTTTCTATAAAGGTGGTGAGTCTGCTTAATCATGTATTAGTAATATTTATTTTGTGAGGTAAAACACAATTACTTTGTTACAATTATTATTAATAGTGTATTTTGGTGATAAAGAATTGATTTGTGTATTTAAAATATTTAAGCAAAGCTTAAACACAATCATTGTTTTTTTTTTATATAAATGTCAAGCTATGGAAATCAAATCGAAATTATTTCTATATTTTCTTCTCTTGCCAGATCTTCTTTTTTTTTTTTTATTTTTTTTTTTTTTTTTTTTTTTTTTTTTTTTTTTTTTTTTTTTTTTTTTTTTTTTTTTTTTT
>JASTUB010000328.1:0-19188 GCA_031124825.1 Saccharomycopsis vini
ACACAAAAAAAAAAAAAAAAAATGTAAAGGTTTTGAAAGTGGAAAAAAAAAAAAAAAAAAAAAAAAAAAAAAAAAAAAAAAAAAAAAAAAAAAAAAAGCTAAGAAATAAGAAACAAGAAATTTAGAAGAAAAATTCACGTTTTTATTTACTATCAAAAAACTCTCGCAAAAAAAAAAAAAAAAACTAAAAAATAAAAGGAAAAAAGAAAAAAAAGTTACAGAAAAAAGAACTCGGGGACTTTTCTATGTTAAAATTAATTTGTAAGAATATTATTACAAATTTGTAAGAATAGAAGGAACTTTTTTTGTTTTTGTTTTTTTTCTTTTTGATTGCCTATTTCTATCTGCATGTCTATCTGCGCCTTCAGTTGAAAGTTTTGTCTCGGATGCAATCTATATTTTTGTGATTTGTACGAGGGTGAACATGTTGATGAAATCATAAATCATCACCCCCCTTCCACCGGTTATTTCCGAGCCTTAACCCTCGTCGGTGAAAGACTTTTTTTTTTTCGATTTTTTTTTTCTCGTCGTTTTACGGGTTGCAATTTTTTTCCTTTTTTTTTTTTTGGGTACATTTCAAAGTCTCATGACTGATGTTGATGTTAAAGAACCATGTAGAAAGCCATAGCATCAAGTAGTCTCAAATTTTTTTTCATCAACAATGGATTCACAAACTGTAGGTATTCTCGGAGGAGGACAATTAGGTCTTATGTTGGTTGAAGCCGCCAATAGATTAAATGTGAAAACTGTTATTCTTGACGCTGAAAGTGCTCCTGCTAAACGTATCAATGCCTCAGAAGATCACATTAGTGGATCTTTTAAAGATGCTGATGATGTTTCAAAATTGGCTTCTAAAACAGATGTTCTCACCATTGAAATTGAACATGTAAATGCCGATATTTTGAGTGAATTACAAAAAAAAAATGACAAGATTGTTATTTATCCTCCACCAGAAACCATCAAGATCATTCAAGATAAATTTCTTCAAAAAGAATATTTGATCAAGAACAATGTCGCAGTTGCCGAATCTATTTCCATCAAAAATTCTGTTGATGAAATTAAAAAGGCCGGTGCTTTATTGGGTTATCCATTTTTGTTAAAAGCGAGAACTAATGCTTACGATGGTAGAGGTAATTTTGTGGTGAAATCTGAAGCTACTGTTGAAGAAGCTCAAAAAGCCCTTGGTTCTTCTACTTCTTTATATGGTGAAAAGTTCGTTCCATTTATTAAAGAATTAGCTGTTATGGTTGTTAAATCTATCAGTGGTGAAGTTTATGCCTATCCAACCGTTGAAACTATTCATACTGATAACATTTGCCATATTGTATATGCCCCAGCAAGAGTTTCTGATTCTACACAATTAAAGGCTTCATTATTAGCTCAAAGTGCAGTTCAAAGCTTTCCAAAAGGAGCAGGTATTTTTGGAGTGGAAATGTTTTTGTTGGCCAACGGAGAATTGTTGATCAATGAAATTGCCCCAAGACCTCATAATTCTGGACATTACACCATTGACGCATGTGTAACTTCACAATTTGAAGCTTTGATCAGAGCTGTTACTGGATTGCCTTTACCTAAAAACTTCACTTCATTCACAACATCAACCACTAATGCTATCATGTTGAATGTCTTGGGTGCTGATAAACATAATGGTGAATTAGATTTCTGTAAAAGAGCTTTAGAAACTCCTGGAGCTAGCGTTTATTTGTATGGTAAAGAATCCAGACCAAAAAGAAAAGTCGGCCATATAAATATTGTTGCCAGTTCCATGGATGAATGTGAACGTCGTTTAGATTACATTTTGGGTAAAAGTTCATCATTAAAAACTATTACTCCTTCTGATTCAGGTATTGCTGGTACTTCTAATAAACCATTAGTTGGGGTTATTATGGGCTCAGATTCTGATTTACCAGTTATGGCTGAAGGTTGTAACATTCTTAAACAATTTGGTGTTCCATTTGAAGTTACAATTGTTTCTGCTCATAGAACTCCTCATAAAATGACCAAATATGCTGCTGAAGCCCCACAAAGAGGTGTCAAAGTTATTATTGCTGGGGCTGGGGGTGCTGCCCATTTGCCAGGTATGGTTGCCTCCATGACCCCACTACCGGTTGTTGGAGTTCCTGTTAAAGGGTCTAGATTAGATGGTGTTGATTCATTATATTCTATTGTTCAAATGCCTAGAGGTATTCCAGTTGCAACTGTTGCTATCAACAATAGTACCAACGCTGCTTTATTGGCCATTAGGATACTTGGAGCTTATGATAACAAATATCACAAACTTATTCAAGAATATTCATCTGATTTGGAAAACCAAGTTAATGCCAAAGCTGAAAGACTTGAAACTGTGGGTTATGAAAAATATTAAACGTTGGTGGTACCTGTATGATTTTCTGATTTTGTTTTTTAATTTGTTTTACTTTTTTTTTTAATTTTTTTTCTCTTATTATTTAACTATCTTAGCAATGCAATAATTGTTAACTTAAAATTTTCAATATTCTTTTTATTATTATCTTATCAATTTTTTTTAAAAAAAGTAAAATCAAATAGTTGAAGGTGGCTGCACGGATCTATTTCGAGTTCATCTTGGAATGGCATTCTTTTTCTTTCTTTGTTTGAAGCAGAATGCACTAGTTTTAAATTTCAGAAATGATAAAATATAATAACATGTACAGATTGAATGCGATATATTACAATTTGGTTCTGAAAGGGTGGTATGGTAGGTTCATGAGTCAGTTTCCAAAGTTGTTGTATTAATCAACAACATTATGATATAATGAGGTGCACCCCCCCCTATACAAGTCCCAATTACACATTGAGTGATGAAAAATAATATTCCGACGACAATAAAATGGTGCTCGATCGGAACTCAAGTACCGAGCAAACAAAGAAGAAAGCAATAACAATGTTAAAAAATGCTCGGAATCTGAATAATTTTTTTTTTTTTTTTTTTTACAGGAAAGTGTGTAAAAAACTGTGGCCATTACAACTGCTTTAATTTTTTCCAACAATGCACATGTGGTGAACCACTTTTGTTTAAGATAAAAATTCTTAGTAATCGTAGAATTAGTGGTTTAATGACATGCATCATGATGACCGATAATAATTTAAACATCCATGGGTTATAATTTTTTTGCCGTTCACAAGCTATGTATAAATTGTAAATCAAAATACTTCTAAAAGATAATATCAGAAAAACTGATGCTTCACAAAGTTAACAAAATAATAAGGAGAATTAGAATCATAATTATAATATCTATATCCAAGCCTGCGAAAAATTGTACAAAAAAGTAAAAAAGAAAAGAAAAAAAAAAAAAAAAAAATTCTATAGATAACATTCTACACAAGTTAATTTATCAAATCAATCTAATCTATATGTGTATTCGTAAATTATTTTTGTTGCCTTCCTTTCTCCTTTTTTCTATTTTTATTTTAATATAGTTCAACTTATCGATTTTGATAGATCCATTCAATTGGATCAAGCCGCCAATTCAGCTCATCAATTACCCGGTTTCCCCTTCGATTTTTTTTTATTTTTTTTCTCTTTCTCTGCTATTATCTCTTTGCTTCATTTTCACTCACTCCTTTCTCTCTCTCTCTCTCTCTCTCTGATTGTAAACGCACTACAGCGGAGGTAGGAACAAAAGAGAGGAGAGACATAGACAATTGGTGAGAACGAAAAAAAAATAAAAAAAAAAAAAATAAAGTAAAAAGCAATTAGTCTTTCTTTTTTCTCTTCTATGTATATATTTTCTATTTCAACTTTAACTTCTTTACAAGTGCTATGAATAACACTTTTACTTTGTTTATATAGCAATTTTATTATTTCTTTCATAATGTCCAAGAAATTGATTTGTTCATCAAGTCTCGTTGAGATCAACAATCCTGCCTTCTCTGGGTTCTCCATGGAACTTCGAAATCAATGTTACAACAACCCTTCTCTTCCTAAAAAAGACAAAAAAAAATATGCAATTGCCAACAAGCTTATCTCTATGGAAGAAAAGTTTTATGAAGATAGAAATGAGCATTACAGAGATGGTTTAAATCAGTTCCAGTTAGATTTGGGCACCACTCAAAATGAAACTCACGAACTTCTTCAGGAAAATTTAAAAAATAGTCAAGAAAGAAGAGATTATGAATTAACAAGGTTGATATTATGGGAAAATTATCAAATATCCAGGGTGGAAAAAGAAACTAGAGAAGATGTTGACAAAATAAATGAAGAATATGATACTTTTATCAAAATTATTAAAGATAAATTATACGAGAAATTGGTGAAAAAAATTAGATTATTAAAAGAAGATAAAGTTTTGAAAGATCTTGCAAATGTCAACCATTATAGTATCGATGTTGATTTAATGAATAATGATGGGGGAATCAATAATCGTCGTCAAAACAATAATTCCAATAATTCAGAAAGCGAAGATAAAAGACTAAACGGCTCGCCACGCAAAAAGTTGGTTATCACCGACAACGGTGGTAGTAGTGCTGCAAACTCAGGATTTTCCGACGCTAATAATAATAATAATAATAATATTAATGGAAGCAGTCGAAGAGCTGTTCGTCGTAATAGAACTGCGATGGAATCATCATATAATACCGACTCCAATCTTTCAGGAAATGATTCTTCTATGCCTGGTTACACTTCAGCTTCTGGTAAACGAAGAAGATTTCAGTCAGCAAGAGCTGCCGCGGCCACCACTAATCCAACCAATAACGGTGGTAGTCTAAATGGACAACATAATACTAGAAGTTATTCATCTGCTTCAAATGATGAAGCCAATTTTTTCAGTGACAATAATTCTTTAAGTGAGATTTTGTTTGGGAAAAACTACTCAAGTTCTGGAGGCTACAAGCCACCAACAAATGGCAATAGTCATGGTAATAAAGGCTCAACTAGAACAAAGACAAAACAATTTACAGGAGTATCATCTTTGAAACCTGAAGAAGTGAATGAAGATTTGGCAATTTTTGAAACATACTTGGAAAAAGTCAACGGTAATCGGAATTTTGTTTTTAGTAACCTTGATACTGCCCAATTGATTACTACTACCACTAGTAATAATAATAACAATAATAATAGTAGTAATAATAATAGTGGTAGTAGAAGAAGAGGGTAGACGTCATGTTGTTATTGTGTTTGCTTTTTGTTTTATATGTTTATGGATTTTTAATTTTTTCGTTTGTTCATTTTCCCTGTTAATTTTTTTTTTTTTTTTTTCATTCACCATAGTTTACAGTTTTTACATTTCCACTTGTGATATTGATTCATTCATTGAGGGTTTTTTTTTCTTATTATTATTATTATTATTACTTTTTCTTTTCCTTATATTTTGTACACATAAAAGTTATCTAATGGATATATTCTGTTGCTTTGTCTTATTATTGATTTATTATTATTGTTTATCACATTTCTAGAGGGGGGAGGAGTAATGAAAACAAGATATTCTGGAGATACAAATATGTATTATATATACACATATTCCGTATATATGTGATAGAGACAAGTATTTTATAATATAGCTCGGTTCTGCAATTATATTTGATGATTACTTACATATATGAATTAAATTGTTAAAGCGATGACTTCGAGTCCGACTAAGGCCGATGAAAAATAGTTCTTACCCGTACTCTTTGATAGTGTGGTATCGTCCGGGTGATACATAAATGTAATCTTTATTCCCACTCACTATACAGCCTGGCAACAAAAAAACAAAAACATGAAAACTAAATAGAGGTAAAAATTATCTGGAGTGGCTATTGTTAAAGATATATAAATATACATATACACACAATATCTATTGTCAATTATTCATATTCCGACTATTATATCTTATACACATAATTCTGAGAATATAAAAAACAAAATCTTGAAAGCTTTCAACCATGGATGAGACTCTTATAAGTACCATCAATAAATTACAAGATGCATTAGCCCCATTAGGTGGCGGCTCTGCTTCACCAATCGATTTACCACAAATTACAGTGGTTGGGTCACAATCATCAGGTAAATCTTCTGTCCTTGAAAATATTGTTGGAAGAGATTTCTTACCTAGAGGAACTGGTATTGTTACTAGAAGACCATTGATTTTACAATTAATTAATAGAAGACCATCCCCAAATTCTGGAGATAGTTTGATCAAATTAGAAGGAGAAAACAATCAAGAAGAATGGGGGGAATTTTTGCATTTACCAGGAAAAAAATTTTATGATTTTGATGATATTAGAAAAGAAATTGTCGAAGAAACTGATCGTAAAACCGGGAAGAATGCAGGTATTTCACCAGTACCAATCAATTTAAGAATTTATTCTCCTCATGTCTTAACTTTAACTTTGGTGGATTTACCAGGGTTAACAAAAGTTCCAGTTGGAGATCAACCTAAAGATATCGAAAAACAAATCAAAGATATGCTCTTGAAATTTATTTCTAAACCAAATGCTATTATTTTATCTGTCAATGCTGCTAACACAGATTTGGCAAATTCTGATGGTTTGAAATTGGCTAGAGAAGTAGATCCAGAAGGTTCTAGAACTATTGGTGTATTGACAAAAGTTGATTTAATGGATAGAGGAACTGATGTTATTGATATTTTAGCTGGTAGAGTTATTCCATTAAGATATGGTTATGTACCAGTCATAAATAGAGGTCAAAAAGATATTGAACAAAAAAAAACAATTAGATCTGCTTTGGAAGATGAAAAAAGTTATTTCGAAAGCCACCCATCATATGCTAGTAAATCTCATTATTGTGGTACTCCATATTTGGCCAAAAAATTGAATTCTATATTATTACATCATATTAAAGCAACTTTACCAGAAATCAAGATGAGAATTGAAACTGCCTTGAAAAAATATCAACAAGAATTGAGTGCTTTAGGCCCTGAAATTGTTGATAGTCCATCTTCTATTGTTTTGGGTGTCATTACAAATTTTTGTAAAGATTATACAAGTATTTTAGATGGTGAATCCAAAGATATTAGTTCTAATGAATTGAGTGGTGGTGCAAGAATTTCATTTGTTTTTCATGAAGTTTTCAAAAATGGTGTTAATGCTTTAGATCCATTTGATCAAATTAAAGATACTGATATTAGAACTATCATGTACAATTCCAGTGGTGCCAAACCTTCATTATTTGTGGGTACACAAGCTTTCGAAGTTTTAGTCAAACAACAAATTACAAGATTTCAAGATCCAGTCTTAAGATGTGTTAATTTGATTTTTGATGAATTGGTTAGAATTTTATCACAAATCTTGGCTAATCCACAATATTCTAGATATCCAGCTTTGAAAGAAAAAGTTTCCCAAGTTTTCATAGTATACTTGAAAGAGAGATTAGTACCAACCAATGACTTTGTTTCTGATATTATTAGATCTGAAGAAAACTATATCAATACAGCTCATCCAGATTTATTGAAAGGTAGTCAAGCAATGTCTATGGTTGAAGAAAAATTACATCCAAGTAAAAACCCACAAGCGGATGCAAAATCTGCTAAATCATCAAATAACAACAATAAAATACTTCCACCAGTTGATGATAAACAAGCTACAGGAGGATTTTTTGGGGGATTTTTTTCATCAAAAAATAAGAAAAGATTAGTGGCAATGGAAGCTCCGCCATCAACTTTGAGAGCTTCAGGAAGTATGACTGAAAGAGAAACATTGGAAACAGAAGTAATTAAATTATTAATTCAAAGTTATTTCAATATTGTAAAGAAAAATGTTGCAGATATAATACCTAAATCTATCATGTTGAAATTAATTAATAAATCTAAAGATGAAATTCAAAAGATTTTGTTAGAAAAATTATATGGTGGTAATGATGTGGGAGATTTAATAAAAGAAAATGAATTAACTGTACAAAGAAGAAAAGAATGTACAAAGATGGTCGAAGTTTTGAAGAATGCCAACGATATTGTATCAAGTGTTTAAAACAGTTTGGTTTAATAATAAAATATATTTTTTTACAATTTTTAGTTTTCTTTTCATAATCTTGTCTAATTTGAATTCTTTATCATTAGAATTTTATGCATTTTTTTTTTTTTAGTTTCCCTCTTTCTTTTTTTTTCTTTGACATATATATGTATATATGAACATTTAACTTGATTTCTTTTTTTTTGATTATTATTACCGCTATCGTTACTATTATTGTCACTACTATTTGTTCATTTAACTTGCAATTTTTACACTATTTTCTGGATAACCTATACCTTGAAATTATTCATTCATACTTATGTTTTGGTTTTTTTTTTTAATTTTTTTTTTTTTTTAGTGAATTGAAACATTGCTTTGTTTTTTTTCATTCAAAAAAGAACTCGAAAGTCCAAAATAACATTTCGAGATTGCTTGTAAATAAGAAAATGCTAATTTTGTATTACAATCATCTATCGTTAAATTATTCAAACCTATATTATTGCTCCATACTTTTCGAGCCAAACATATACACACATAACCAATTATTTAAAAGAACTTCTGATCATTTATCCCAAGCATTTTGAGCCATGAAGTTAAAGATAAAGTAATTACAAGCAGACCAATGTTATCAATGGTACACGATCCAACTAGAAAAGAAAAGGTAAAAAAAAAACGTTTGATTTGAGAAAATGAACAATGCAAAACAAATAAAGAAAACAAACACAAAAACACAAACAAGAAATAAACAAATAAAAAAAAAAAAAAAAAAAAAAAATTATGCTAATGGTGAGGCTGGGGTTGTTCAGTTATACGGCGAAATATATATATACTTTAGTATTTTTTATGTAATTGAAGTTATGAGAGAGCAAGGAGCTAGAGCAAGAGACATTGACCAAAACAAAGCACCATGTATAAATATATAATATGAGCTTTTTTAAGACATTTGTTCTTCACAGAAAATATAAAACAAATTGTAGAAATAAAAATCAACAGACATAAAGAGAAAGCAAAAGAAGTTCTACCTCAATATAACAAGATAGAGCAAACACAATGTGAGATGAATGAAATATAGGAAGGTATAATAAATAATAAAATGAATAGTATGAGACGGTATTGTAAAATAGATAAGATATGATATGATATGGCATTTTTATAATATGACATTACATTGTTATAATATGGTGTTCTTGTGGGATGAAAACCAACTATCCGAGTTGAGAGCAGGTGTGGACTCCTATTTGCTTATCGACTTGGCTTGTTATAGTAATGATGATAATAGAAATTTCACTTAAAAAATGGCTTTTCTTAATCATCACATTCTTTTAGTGGTCCGCCTTTAGCAGCAACTCGGTTAAGGACCGCTAATAGAATCTTTGACTTGAGGACCAATTTCTTGCTGATGATCAGAATAATCTGTCATTTGGCTGAAATCTAATTCAAATTGTCTTTTTAAAAACATACCTAAGAACCAAAAACACAACAAAGCAAGCACATAAAAGAAATACTTATTTTTATCATTGATAAATTTCGGAAGATAATTTTGATAATTCATTCTTCTTATGATTCTTTCTACTCTCGATTCGTTATGATATAAATGATCATCGTTATTTGAAGAAGTAGAAGAATCCTGATGACTTTCAACATATCTGTTGACAAATGGAAGTTCGTAATCTGTGAAATTTGATCTTGACATATTTGATGACACAAAAATAACAATAATGTAGAAGTGTGAACCGGAATTAGAAAAAGGTTTTGAATGGAAAGGCTACCCCACAAATCAATTAATGATGAAAAGAAAGTTGAAAAGAGAAAAAATTAAATTAATCGAAAAAAATTTTTAAACTAATAAGTGATATCTTTTTGTTTACGTTGACGTTTTAAAATAAAATTAAATGAATAATGGCGTTGAAAGGGGTTTTCGGAGATTGTGGAGCAACTAAACTCAGAATAAAAAAAAATAAAAAATAAAAAAAAATAAAAATTTGGAATACGAAAAAAAAAAAAAAAAAACAAAGAAACATTAAATAATAATTTTATCAGCCACCTAATAAGACATTTACATTTACTTTGCCTCTTTCCAAAAGACGATATTGACAATTTATAAAAAATGAATACTGTAACCTGTAAATAAATTTATATTTTTATCCATTTGAATAAAATTAGAGAAATGAGACCATGACCATATATTGCGAGGGTATACTATTAAAAAGAAGTGCGTACCCAGATTTGAACTGGGGACCAATAGATTTGCAATCTACTGCGCTAACCACTGCGCCACACGCACAACTTGTTGAAAAAACTAACTTAGATGCCTATATAATGTAGTCTAAAACTCTGCCAAAAAAATTTATTATTACAGTTTTATGTAAATTATCTGTTTTCTTCTTTTTTCTTTTATCTTTTATCTGGTCCTCAATCTTTAATTATTCCCTAAATTTTATTTCATTTATTATTAACTATTGTTAAACTTAATTCATTTTATTTTAATTTCCTATCGTCTTATTATACATTAGGGGTTTTGTTTTTATCATTATATTCATTATAATGGTAATATCATCAGTTTTGTTTCCCTATGAGACAGAACTGATGTCCTTTCTTAGGTTTTTTCCCCTTATTCAGTGTATAATTGTTTCATTTAATGTACGACTTTTTGTGATGGTAAAAAAAAAAAAAAAAAAAAGGCTATGTATAGATCTCAATGTAAATCTAGTTTTACGTGTCGAAAAAAAAAGCTTTTGAATGTGAAAAAAATGGCTTTTTGCACTAGTTGGACTTCCTTGATTCAATCTTCAATTTTCCACTCACTTGCTTTCAATTTGATTTTAAAGGAGTTTATATTTATACCAGAAAAATAAAAATAAAAATTGTCATTGAAGAAAATCAGATAACACGATTATTATTTTTCAATTCCAATTTATTTCTTGGGCTAATAAAATTCTTAATTACTATTTAATATTTAAAAAACATTTTATCCCTCGCTTCTCAAAAAAGGAAGCTTCAGTTTTAAGCACTTCATAACTTGAAACTTTCCATTATAAGCCGATCAAGAAAAGAGTGAGAACACGAACATCGATAGTAATATTTCAAATGATATAGTTGATTTCGAAAAATATTTTTTATCGAAAAACGTTGAAATGTTGTTCTTCAACATATCAGAGTTGCTCAAGTCGTTAACTAAATTTATACTTCACTAAACGAAGGCAAATATATCAATTTTTGATTAATACTCAACATTAAAAAATGTCTGGAAAAGAGAAAAGAAAATCGAAGAGGAACGTTCGCAATATTTCAAATGCATGAAATGTTGTCTTCAGAATAACTATTTAACAGATAAGTGAGTAGATGTTATCTGTGTTCTCCGATGTCATACAAAATAATATTCAAAGAACAAATTATTTACTACAAGCTTCAACTTGAGGAAGATATTGGAATAAGTCATTGATTTTTCCTTTCTTTGGGGCTATAAAAGTTTTGTGATACAAAAATTCATTATTCGTAACTTCAATAATGTTTACTATTTGGTATTAGAATTTTCTTTTCCTTCTTTTTGAAGATTTCAAAACAGGGAAGTTTCCATTATACGTTGAACTTCTCAATTGTGTGAGATCTTCCAATTCTAAAACTGGAGAGTCGCCTTTATATATAGTCAAATTTTCAATCCTACTGAATGGGCCAAAATTTTGAAAAGTTGCATTTTCAGCTACGTCGAGCTTTAAATGACGTAAGCTGTCAAGTGTATTGAAATCAATAATTCTTTGGAGGTTCTTATTATTTGATAAATCCAATTTTTCTAGATGACTCAAGCTCTTTATATCTTCTGGAAGTTGGGAAATATTGTTATGGGACAAATCAAGGTTTACTAAATTGCTTTTTAATTGATTTTGGATCTTTTTATTTTTACGCGAAGTTGTAAATTCCAAAATTTGTCCGAATTTCAAATTTTCGATACTTGAAATTGAATTGCAATTTAAATCTAGCTCTTTCAAACTTGTAAAGTCTTGCAAATTTTCAATCTTTTCGATCTGATTGAATCTCAAATTTAAGTCCCTCAAATGTTTCAAGTTTTCAATGCCTTCAATTGTTTTGATTCGATTAAAGCTTAAATCTAATGATTTCAAACTTTGTAGCTTATCCAATCCCTCAATATTTTTGATTTCATTGCAGCTTAAATTCAATTCTTGCAAGCTTGATAAAAGCAGTAACCCGCCAAGCTGTTCAATCTTGTTGAAACTCAAATCAAGAATTTCTAAATTCGAAAAGCAGTCCAAATTTCTTAAATCTCTTATATAACTATCCAGTAAACATAGTTTCTTCAAATTTGTCCACCGACTGAAAAAGGGTTGTATACTCAGCAACTCAGAATCTACTAAAGAGAGAGTTTCAAGATTTTCTATGGATTCAATTTGGGGGATATCAACCAGAGCTGTAGAATATTTTATAAATAAGTGTTTGATTAAGTGTGGATAGTTTTTAACACTAGTACTTCCCTGGTATGTATCTGCATATAATATTCTCATTGACTCTATTCTACTCTTTTTTCCCAGACTCTCACCGAACCTTACAGAATAACTTTCTTGTTTCATATCGAAAGTGATCATTTTCAAGCTAGGAATATCGATTATCAATTCTGAATCATAACCCTCTGTGTAATACTGAAATTTGTCAAGCATGGTAAAGCTATGCAAGGTTGGAAAATTCTTTCCATTCAAGTTGAAAATCTCCTTATATCTATTGGCAGCAACTTTCAATGTTAAATCATGAAGTTTTGGACAACCTTTAAAAATATCACAATTCATAGTGGAAGTGTTCAGACTATATATTAAAGTAGTCAACTGTGGGAAAAAAATATCTTTCAAATTATCTTGGTGTTGATAAGATTGAAGCCGAATGTCGAGCTCCAAATGTTTAAGGTTTTCAGTATTGTAGTGAAAAGACTCCCCAGAAACTTTGGTTAGTTTTAGTCGAAAAGGTTTGATATTTTTCAATGAAGCAGAATCATTACCAGAAAATGATCTCAAATTGGGCACCGAATCTCCAAGTGTTTTCAAAAACTACTTTCCAGAATTAGTCAATTCTTCGGGTTCCCTAAGTAAATCATGCATCAACTTTATTACTTTGATACATTTTCCGATTCCAAAACCTGAGAGCTTCCGAAGTTGCTGCATTGATATTGTTATAGAATCACTCGTGTCTACTGATGATGAATCAAAGGGGTTTTGTAAGCCTATATTGAGCGATAAATCACCTTTCCGAAATGTTACATAAAACCTACCATGGCTTTGTAAAAACTTGACAATAATTAAATTGCTGAATAATTGAGAAATAACAGTTTCTTTACGGAAAACATCAAGACAATATATATGAAATACTGTTTCTTTATCAACAAGAGACAAAATTTCAGAAATAAGCTCCGATGGTAGTGTTTTTATATCAATCATTGTTAATGTTGATGTAATATTTCTCATATGTTTCGAATGAAGCTCATTTTACTATATTTTTATACTAATCATTTTCCAAAGCAATATACCACCACAGGGGAAGTTAGTTTCACAGAGTTTTATGCTGAAATCAAGAGGATTTTAAAAGTAGCTATCTGGGCCTAATTTTTTTTTTCTTTTTTTTTTTTTTTTAATTTTTATTTTCCATTCTTTTGAACTACAAGTTTGCTTTTCAATATCAAATAAATGGTGATGAAAATTTCACACGATTATTAGCTATGCTTATATTTTACAGAACGTAGTAGGGAAATTCCAATTATTAGATCATTATTTCCATATGGTACCTTGTTCAAATTGAATTAATTACCCCATTTTGTACCAGCTCACCTTCTTTTATTAGAAGGATTAAAATTTTAAAAAATTGCATTGCCAATTATCCCAAGCTTTATAAAACGTGATTTTGAACTTACTGAAATCAATAAATATCTTAAAGCCTTGATTATATGGTAAGTTCAATAATTTGGATTAGAACACAAATTGGTTCGATTCCAGTGACTACCGTTATAATATTTTGTATAAACACATTATGTTATCTTGATTTATCCAATTTATTGCATTTATATTTATGGTTTCTGTTTTCAATATTTTATTATTAAACCTATAAAAGGAATATTTACAGTATATGGACTGGTGGTCACAGTTATATTGACGCGCACCATTTAAAGAAAGATAAATTAGTAAGATGTATCAGTGAAAAAGGAAATTCTTGTGAAACTTGATTTTTCAGCTATATTATTTGAAAATTAATGGTCCTAAAATAAATGATTTGAGTAAAAAAATACAAATGATTTTTGACTAAAAAGAATAAGTTGAAAACGTTTTATCTTTGGCCAGTTCAGATATATAATTGATTCGCTACACAGGATCATATATTTTTCAACATCCTTCTTTCAGAGTGATAAGAATGGATTATAAAATTGGTGTAATTTGTAAAATCATTTTTTTTTTTTTCTAGCTCTTTATTGGTTTTGGTAAGTTTATCCAGTTAGGGTGGGCTTCTAAGAAAAACCCTCTTAGGGCCAAAACAGCAATGTTTTTTTTTTTTTGTTTTTGTATTTTTGTCAACTGTCAATTCATTGAGAGCAGAAGGTAAATAATAAACAAACAAAATTAATTCTAATTTTGGTATAAAATAAATAAAATAATAACATGTACATTATTAAATTATATATTGAAAGTGCCCTTTTGTTTAATCCACAGACGCGTTATTGTGTGTATTGTTTTTTTTTTTTTTTTGCTACGAAAAAAACGTTATTGGATAAAAAATAAAAACAAGAATTAATTAATAATTAGAAAATACTCTGTTGTGTAGAGTAGCTTCCATATAGTTAATTATAACCACTAATTAATTGATTAAGTTTCTTCTGGATTAAAAATTTTATAAAAAGAAAACGTCCAATGACAAGTTAGTTGTTTGCAACGGTGGGCATTATTACTTTTATGCAAAATCTTTAAATTTAATTTATTAATTTCATCAATTTTTTTGCGGTTTATAATTTTGATTGCGAGAGGGGAGGATGTCAAAAACTTTTTAAAACAATGTAGTAATAATAGATAGATACTCCACAAACTATTAATTGGTTTTATGATTTGTAAATAAACCTTGAATAACAATTGAACAAAGATTTATTTTTTTCTTTTAAAAAAAAAATACAGAAATAAAAGCATCAACTTTTACTAGGATTAAAAAGAAAAACGACGTCTTTTTTTTTTTTTTGACGCATGCAACATGGCGCAACATGCTGCAAGCGTTTTTTCGTATATTTATACATTACTATACATCTAAGTGCATGTAAGTACATTGTGGTTTGCAAAAAAAAAAAAAAAATAAACAAAAAATATCAACAAATTTTATAATTGATATATTGAATAAAATTTTGATTTGTTTATTTTATTGTTTTTTTGTTTTATCTTAATTTTTTGAACTTTTATTCTTTTGCCTCTCAAGTTTATTTCTTTTAATTAGTTCCCAATAACATTATTACGACTAATCAATAGATTTTGCAGTGAATTATTGTTTATTCCCTAACTTTTCCCAATAAAAGATAATATTTTAAAACTCAAATATCTACAAAAAGAAAAAAGTAGAGGGAACTATAAAAAAAATTATTAAAAAAACAACAAAAAACAAGCTCTATTTATCTAGCTCCAAATGAAGCGAAACTAAATTTTAATCAGCAAAAGATCAAAACAAAATTTAAAGAAAGATAATGCTGATGTTGAAAAAAAATAAAAATATGTTGGAATTACTTCGGAAGATCATCTTGACGTTGATTTCTCCATTATCAATTGGATTGATATCAATTTCCATTTATATTGACACAAAATATGCAAAACAAAATTATTATATCAATTCAATGCTCGTATTGCTCATAGTCACAGAGTTTTTATTCATTTTAACTTATATATTTTGGGAATTCTCTCAATATTATTATAAAAAAGTAATTCAAAATATGAACAGTCAAGATGCCCTTGATAAACTTGAAACTACATCATCACCAAATTATATTTCATTTTTTGCCTCCAATTATTTCCGGCTGTTGATTTTCTTTTGCGTTATATTTATTCTTTGTTTGGTTAGCCTTGGATCTGGAGTCGCGGTTTTATGTTTATGTTTCAACGCTTTTAATAATAACTACAATTCTCAATCATCTACCTATTCATCTCATTCTTTGGTGGCCTTTACAACCTTATTTATTTGTTGCCAATTTCTTAAAGGAATTCTTTTACCAATTGGCATTGCAAATGTTCAAATGTCATATTTTCAATTCAATTATAACCTTTCTCAAGATCAAAAAAACAATTCTAATAATCACACCAAATATCCAATTTTTGTCACAAATGCTGATTATTTGCCAAAATATAATACCACAAACAAAAAAATACCTATCAATGGCAATAAAAATACCACAAATGAAGATTATTCTACTTCATCTGCTACAACGCTTCATCAAAAAAGTCCAATAATCTATGATACCGATGATAAAATGAACAGTAACTCAGCCACAAGTTCAGATGATAACTCAAAAAAAATTAAAAAGACTTTGGTGAAACCTCAAAAGCCAGAGAAAAAATTAACTTTTTATTGTGCCAATATGACTCCTCCTTTGAATTCAGTTATATCATTACCTAGTCAGATAAATGATACCGCTGAGGAACACCATGTTGGGGCCATTGAAGCTTCAAGATCTAAAAGTGTCTTGTCTACAATCTCAAATAAAAGAAATCTATCACCAATCAGTGAGACACCAAGAAAACAAACAGTGATATTAGAAGATCCAGAAGAAGAAAAAGAAGACGTCGCTACAACCACTACTTCCCCTTTGAATAGCAAAAAAGAAATTTCAAATACATCCTCAACTGAAAGTAACCCTTCTACTCCAGTCCAACAAACTTTTTTCGATATCCCAGAGCTTGATAAATATAAATCTGCTCTTGGAATAGGCGGTTTAGATTCTAAAAATAAACATCTTTCTAAATTTCCACCTCCTACTTCTCCCCTTCCAGCTCTTATTGATGAATTAATCCCTGAAAATAATGATAAAGATGATGCAGAAAAAAATAGGTATAGTGGTACTTTAAAACCATTACATTTAGCGAACCAATTTTCTAGATATTCCTCCAACTCTTCATCCTCAACATCCAGAATGAATTCCTCTTTTCGCTCAACTCCAATCCAAAAACAACTGTTTGATATTGATCCTGATTTAAGTGATATTAGTGCCAGCAGTGGTAAAAACCGCTTGCATTCTCCTTCCAAGGTTGAAAGAAGTATTAATACCCCATTAAGTTGGAAATCTAGCTATGAAACATCAGTTGATAATGATTTACAAGAAATCCCAATAATTTCAACCAATAATTTATGGCCATTTAATCGACAGTCACCATCTTCAACTTTTTCCAAGTTTGCAAGATCTCCCCTAACATCCCCAACCCTTTCTTCCATTGGCTCGATGGACAGAAGAAAAGATATAAACTCAAATCCAATCACCAAACCTTTAAGTCCAGTTAAAGAAATTGCAACTGTTGGTGAAAAAGAACAAGAAGATGGTGAAGAGACCCCAGCCTATAATCAATTCCCATTCACAAGATCTCCTCTAGTATTAACAGGATTCTCATCTGATGAAGCTATTGTTGCCAAAAAACAAGACTTTAATCTAAATTCTAATCAATTCCCATTCACAAGGTCTCCTCTTATGTTATCTGGGCTTTCATCTGATGAAGTCGTAGGTAAAAATAAAAGAGATGTAAATTCAAATTCATTTTTAAAAAAGACATCTAATAATCTTTCCAAGGTTAAATATGATCCTAGTTTTGTTGAAATTGAAGAAAGAGAAAAACAAAAACAAAAAGATTACGATATTTCTGATATTCCCACTGTTCAAGAAAAAATCATTCAAGATATTGATGGAACAGATAATGAACTGCAAACCGATTCTGATACTTTTACTTTTGAAAATAAGTATAGTATTTTTTCAACAAAAGATCAAGAATATCTTGAAATGGAAAAAGCTAAAGTGGTTGAAAAACTCGGTAATAATAATGACGATGAATCTGAGCTTGAATTTGTCACTAATGGCGTTCCAATTGATAAAGTCGATGCTAGAATGTCTTTGAAAGAAGTTGAAGTTAAAAGAAGTAAATCTGGCAAAAAATTCATTAGAAATAGAATTAGAACAAGATCTAGGTCACGTTCACCTGTGAAGATGTCAAACAACAACAATAGTAACAATAAACAAAAACCTTTATTTAATTATGGTACTGCAGAAATCAATATTTTGAACAGTGTTCGTGATGAAAAAAGAAAAGGGTTGTTGAGATTAAGATCTCCTTCCACATCTCCAAAAAGAAGAAGATCTAGAAGTATATCTCCTTTAAAAAGACTAAGTGTTGTTTTCCATGAACCAAAAAGATCAACGGTTATTTTTTCTGATGATTTCAATTTTGATCTTGAAAAAGAATTATTTTTACTTGATAAAAATGATGATGAGAAAAAAAAGTTTGATGTTTACAAAGATCCATTTAATAGTGAAGAAGAGCAAGATGAAGAAGATCCTTTAGCTTCTGGCACTGTCACTACTAATATTGCTGCTAAAACTAGAAGGTTGAAAAATCTCAGTGTTAGCAGTCTCAAGAACACTATAAATCATATTCATCATCGATCAAAGTCAATTGCTGATATCATTCAAAAAGACAATAATCCAAGAGATTTCACGATTAAAGGCAAAACTCCTGGTGATAAGTTGATGGATTTAGAATATTCTCCGGAAAATTATACTCATAATAAGATGGAATGGAATTTTAAAGATGCTCAAGCTGATAATGACGACAGTTTAATCAAAGATGTTGTTGACAATTATAACCAATATGATTTCAAAGCTAGTGGATCCAATAATACTATCAGTCAAAATACCATAACTAATGATTCAAGTATGATGAATATGATCAATCAATATTTAGATATAAATTCCGAAGCCTTGACTGTTCCTACTTTTATTGATGATTTATCCGAATGGACTGGATATTCTTTTGTTGCATCTTTAAAAGGTGTGAATAAAAAAGCCGAAATTCTTCCAAGTGACCAAGAAACTGGGTTTTCTTGAACAAACACAATAGATATATTACATCTATATGGTAAGAAGTCAAGAATCTCAAATTTGTGTATCTTTTACTACCCCCATTCACTTTTTTTTTTCAACTTTTCATTTTTTTTTTTTTTTTTTTTTTTTTTTTTTTTTTTTTTTTTTTTTTAAAAAAAATTTTTTTTTTTTTTTTTTTTTTT
>JASTUB010000329.1:0-12066 GCA_031124825.1 Saccharomycopsis vini
ATAATAATAATAATAATAATAATAATAATAATAATAATAATAATAATAATAATAATAATAATAATAATAATAAGATATGAATGATAGCAATTATAATAATACCATCTGGAATAGTCAAGGTATCAATATAAGCTGAAAAAGTTAAAAACAATAAAACTAAAACAGAACAAACAAGAAATGAAAAGAGAAAGTAAAGGAAAATAAGAAAAAAAAAAAAAAAAAGCACAAGAAATCTCATTTGAATAAAATCTTTTTCATAAATGATTTGACTTTCGTGGTATCTTGTTCAATTTGTGTATTAATGAACAAAAGTTCCTGCTCTTTGTTCAAACTATTACCACTACTATTTCCTGGATACACCTCGGTATTCAGTTCATTTAATTTTTTAACCACATCATCAACTTTATATTTATTTAAATTAAGCTTGTTACCTTCATCTAACCAATGAACGGCTTGAGTGGATTTATCAATATTCAATTTCTCCAATATTGCAATAATATCTAATGATTCACCATTTGGTATACTAATATTTTTATTAGAAGGTGTTTCAATTGGAGTATCAACCTCTTTTCTTAAAATTTTGTCAATATCGACTTGAGAAAAAAATGCACAATTTTGAGGAATGTCATTTATTCCTAATTGTTCACAAAAAATTCCTCTTGTCCAAATATTTGCAATTTGTAAGATTAAAGCTGCTTTATATCGATGTTCATCTTTAACTAAATATCTGATTTCATCATGAACAGTGATACATAATCTTGCATCAATGTTGTATCTTCCAATCAAATATTCCATAGAAATGATTAATAAATGAAGATAATCTACTCCTGAAGATTGAATAGCCCAATTAATTCTTGATGGTAAAAAACTATTAGCAATCAAGTTTTCTTTCTTTAAAGCTTCAGTAATACCAGCTTTTAATACTGGAGTTTTTGGAATTTTTGTTTCGGCTAAATTTTCTAATCTATTAAATAAAACAGATTCGGAGCCGCCATACCATATTTTATTTAAATTGACCCCACGTTTATTTAAAAATTCTTTTTCTCTTTTATTTAACATATAAGTTTTACCCTTCGTGCTGTTGAATAAATTGTTACAAATTTCATTAACTTGTTGATCAGTTAATCCTGGATTAAATTGTTTTAATAAATTAGAAGTATGTTTTAAACCTGCACCATAAATTCTACTATAATTGAAAATTTTTGCTTCATTTCTAGAAATTCCCAAAATTTCTGCAGTTTTGGAATGTAAATCTGTTTTTTCTAATTTATTACCTTCTAAAGTCATCCAACCAACTGCACTACCTCCATGAATTTTGAAACTTGAATCACTAATTAAACTTGCAATCCATAATTCTTCACTATCAACATCTGCTCCTACAAAACAATATCCATTTGGAGCTTGAATTTTAGTTTTTAATTCCGAACCAATTCGATTTTTTTTCACATTAGATGCAGTTAACCAAGTTTTTTCAACTGCTCTTCTAGTAATTGTACCCATTGGTAAAATTTGAGGAATAATAACCCCTATAGGATCATCATTACCATTTCTTGATAACACTGGCAAATTCAAATTGATTTTTTCATCATTAGAAACATCTAGTTTCAATTCATTATCATAAACAACAAATTGACTCATAATTCTTTCTCTTGATGACATCCAATAACTGGCAGTTGCATTGAGATCTAAAACTTTTTCAGCAATACTAAATTCCGATGTCATAATTTGTTTTTCATAATATTTCAAAAATCCTTTTGAAGTTAAAAGTGTTGTTCTTTGATCCGGACCATTTGGATGAGGAACTTTAAAATAAACAAATTCATAATCTTTTGTTAATTCATCAAAATTAGGATCTTCAGTCAAATCTTTAACTTTGGTATAATTTTTTTTGAGGAGTTCATTAATTAATGAAAATTGATTTGATGGAACTCTAAATAACCAACCTTTTGTTTCTGTCCAAATTAAAGGCATTGATTCCCATTTTAATTTCAATAAAATTGGAACAAGTCTTGTTTTGATAGATAATTTGATTCCCCCATCATTTTTAGGAAATAAAGCTCTATACCATTCAGGAAATCCAGGTAATTTTTGATTTTTATAAGGAGTTCCATCTTTTTTAATTCTAACAGGACAAATTTCCCAATTTAATTGTGAATACCAAGGATCATTAAGAATTTCATCAGGATTTTTTTTAAATTTTTCCACAAGTTCAAGTGCCATTGCCAGTAAATTTTCTTCAATTTTAACTTTATTATTTTGATACAAATTTTCGGCATTTTGAATATAATTCTCCCAAGTTTTAAAAGAAGTTGGTAAAAAAACTGTATTAATATGTCTTAAAGCACTAAATGAAACCGGATGAGGACAAGTATCTAAAAACATTGGGAAAACTTTTTTAAAAACCATATGGGTTGCTTTAACATCTGTTGAACAATAATTCATTAATTTTTGGAAATTTTGAATGATTTCAATTTTATCTATTGATTTGAAATATTCTCGATCTGCTTTTTCCAAATCATAATCACAATGCAATTTTGCCACATCAGCTAAGGAATTGACACTTGTTAATGAAGCCCAAGGATTATCTTGAGCCACATAATCATCATCATATTTATCCAAAAGTTTTTCAACCCCAAGTTTTGCCATTTGATCACCCATAATATTATCGACAAAATTTTTTTCATCAAACAAATTTTTATAAAATTTTTTCAAACTTGATTCTACTTTTCTATTCGTATTATATTTATTCCACATAATTCTTTGTCTTGAACAAATGCCTGTTACTGCTGTATGTAATGATAAAGTGTCCAAATAAAATGCTTTTGATTTTGTGAAATTATATTCTTCTTTAATTCTTGCTCGATCATAAGCAATGTTATGACCCACAATAAGTTTATTTTTTTCCACTGTGTTCATGGGAATAAGATGATTGTCTTTTATATTGGGGGTTTTTGATGTTAAATAAGGAGATACCCAACCGTACCAAGCAACAGGAGAGGCACAAGTTGCCATCACCGGATAAGGGCTTATTTTATACATTGTTTCCACGTCAAATACCAAGACATCTTCCAAAGGATAATCCACTTTTGTTGGAGTGGAACAGTTAGGTTCGTATCTATACCAGCCAGGTTCCATTAGCCATTGTTTTGGTCTTTGAGGTAAATCGATTGTTGATAAAAGATGACTAAAGTTCAAATATGGGGCGGAATCATTTAGTGCTAGCCGTATGAAATGTTCATTTAAATTCTTGCCATGGATTTTAGGAAGATTTAAATCGATTGGATCATTAATATTTGTTTTTTTATTTAATAAATTGAATTTTTGTAAATATTGTTGAGATAAACTGATTTTCAATGCGTCATATTTGTTATTATTGACATTTGGTTTTTTCTTTTGAATTATGATAGAAGGATATAATTGTTTTCTTAATGACAGGGATAAGTATTGGATTCCAACTTGGTTGATTGTTGGTTTTTCTTTATCAATCGTTAATGATTGAAGTTTTTTTTTATTTTGGATTTCGTCGATGCCAATTGCTTTTGATGAGTTTACCGCTGTATTTGCTAAATGAGCTGCATATCGAGTAAACAATTGTTTTTTCAAATAAACACAAGAGTTGAAACAATATGATTTATGCCTTAACATTGTGTCATTTATAATCCCATTTTCTTTTGTTGTTTTTGTGCTTATCTTTTGTGGTTTTAAAATTTTTTTTTTTTTTTTTTTTTTTTTTCTTCATTTTTTTTTCAATTTTTATTTTTTTGCAAAAATGTATTTTTTGCTGGGCGGGGTGTGGTCCTACTAATAAAATCACCCATTTCATTCTATTTGTGAATGAAATATATATTTGTAGATATCATTTCATCATTATTTGAGAAAAACACAAAAGATAAATGTTTTATTTTATAGAAATCTATAACTCATTAATATGCTTGCCAGTCATCACCTATACTTAGCAGCACTTCTCATATTACCTCCCAATTTTCTAAAATTTGAGTTGTTTAGATAATATAAATATATATATATACTATGAATCCTTATTTTATTGTGGTGGCTAGTTTGGCCCAATCTTAGTATAATAAATTCAGTAAACTCAATTCTAAAAGAATACTTTACCATTAAAACTTATATGCTTTATTGAAGATGAAATTGTTAAGATCACCTAATGAATAATGTTTAATTGAAACACTACATGAATAGAGTGTATCTGAGAGACCAGTATGATTGGATTTAAAAAAAAAAAAAAAAAAAAAAAAACTTTCTTTTCTCTTTCTATAACGATTTCAAAAATTTCGAAAAAGAACTAATCCAAGCACTTGAATTATCAGTTTTCGATCCTTGTTGATCTTCATTTTTAATGAATTCAGTGACCAAATTTTCCAAATAATTAAGATCATTCAAATAATTTCCATGATTGAATTGTTTTGATTCTTTAATTTTCATGATGAATCCAATCAATTCTATAGTCAAGATTTTTTTATGTTTTTTATAATCTATTTCTTCAGGACTCATCATTTTATAATTGATGGTTTCCAAATTTGTGTCATTATTTTTGAAATCTAAAGTGGAGAGTAAAACTTCAGATAATGAGCTAGATACTTTTAATACTTTTGGTTTTACAAGTGTGGTGGTGGTATTTTCAGAAGTTGATAATGGATGATTTTGATTTTCTTGAAATTGATGATCGACAATTTGTTCCAAAATTCCAGTTTGAGAAAGTTTTGAAGCGATTGAGATTTTTTTCAATTCATTGAAAAAATCGTTATTTTCAATAATCCAATTAATTTTCAAGAATTTCACAAACAAACTTTGACTTAATGATAAATCTTGAGAATTTTCCAATTTTTCAAATAAAGTTTTTAAAAATTGTTGACATTGGTTATTAGAAGATTCATTAATATTATTCAATACATTTTTAGGAATAGCTTCTAAAATAAGAAAAAGTGAAGTTGTATCCAATTTCTCTTGGATCAAAATCTTTTGTAATTTTGAGTAATTTTTAATAAATAAGAAAAAAATCCTCCAAACTGATCGTTCAATAGAGTAACTTAATATATCATTATTATTATTATTATTATCATCATTATGGTTACGGCGCCGTAGTATTTCTATTGATGATCTATTTTGATTGATTATAAATTGTAACCAATTTGTATCGAAATTAGAAGATATCAATTGAGATACATATTTCAATTGTTTTATAGAAAAGAATTTTTGAGTTAAAGCGATTTGTAAACTTATGAAATCTGCTTCGGACCAATCTTTGAATAAATTTTTAGTTCTTGTAGATAATTTATTATTTGAGCTGCGATGAGATGATGATGATGTTGTTGTTGTTGTTGCCGCCCCCATTATTTTCGAAAGAATGGTATTAATTGATACTTGATTAACAAGGGATTTATTTAAAAGAATATTTATTAATGAATCTCTAGAGATTTTATTATTTTGATACAAATATTCAAATATTTCTAATAATCTAGGTTGACTAGTTGTTTTTTTAATTATGGATTCCAATTCTTCAGAGGTCAAATTATTATAATTAAAAGGTTTTAAAGGCAGGTGATTCATCATTGATAAAGATTGTAAATTGAACATCATTGATCCATAATGATTATTTATGAATTTCAGTTCTTCAAGTTTCAAAGTCTTTGCATCTTTTCTCAAGAATTGTAAAATTTGGGATCTAGTTTCCGATAATTGTTGATGATTATTGTTTGAATTTTCATCATTATTGATGATTTTTGTATTCTGATTGTTATTATTAGTATTAGTATAATTATTATTATTATTATTCTTTTTATAATAATTGTTTCTTAATTTTTTTGACGTTGGTTTTAATAAATTTAAAGAATCATTCAATTCTTTATCATTATTGTGATTATTTTTTGGTTTTTTTTCTAAATATTCAAAGATGATTTTTTTAGAGTAATTTCTTTTTGATATGATTTGAGTATTCTTTAACATTATTTAATAAAACAATAACAAAGTTGTTAAATGTTAAAGTTTAGTAAAGTAACTTGTATTTATTTTTTGTATTCTTTTTTGCATCTTTTTTTTTTTTTTGTTTTTTTGTTTGTTTTTTTGCAGAAGAACTTTGTTTTTCATTCAAATTATAAAAATTGCTACTACAAATAAATTGATAATTCTTGAAAATTTAATTTTAAGTAATTCCAAAAACACATTGAATTGATATTTGTATTAACTTTTTATAATAAGATAAAAGAAAAAAGAAAATAAAAAATACAAAAAAAAAAAAAAAAAAAAAAAAAGAATGAAATGTTGATAAAAATAAATCACATATAAATTATAGTAACCTTGAATGGGGATATTCCATGATTAAATATTACTTGTTTTTGTCTCAATTTATCGAACTCTGTTTTATTTTATTTTTTATATTTTCATTTATTTTAAAATAATAAATAAGGATTAAAATCTAATAGAGACACCAGTTCTTGCCCGTAAATTAAAAAAAAAAAAAAGTATTTGATAATAAAAGCTAAACTCCTGTTGAATAATAACATGATAGGAAATTAAAATTAATGGTAAACGATCAACATCAGTTAAAGGAAAATAAAAAAAGAATGTTCAAAGCAATAAAACACTTTTAATAAAAATAGTTTCAAATAGTCTAAACCCCATACTTTTAATGAGTTGCTTATAAGAAAGCAGATAAAACGCTACCAAATGGTTCCCTCCTTCGATCTAATTTTCATTTGTTGAATGAAAGTGGAAAGTGCTTGTTTTTTTATTACTATTTTGTTGTTATTTTTTTATTTTGTCACAAGTTGGATTCCCAGTGATTTTATTTTTATTTATTATTTATTTTTGGCAATTGTGACTTCAAAAAATTAATTTTTTCATCTCTTGCCCTTTCTTTTTTTGTCGGATTTTCAAGTCTAGTTCTTCGATTATTAGAAGGCCCAAACTTTTGATGTTGGTTGTTTTTATTTTTTATTATTATATTTACACATCAAGCTATCTAACCAAGTAAAACTAATTTTATTTTATTTTTCAAATAATTAAAAAAAATAAATAAAAAAAAAAAAAATAAAAATAAGAAGAAAATCTAAGAAAATCAAATAAAAAAGCAAAAACAAATTCTAAGAGAATGTAAGCAAAATAAAAAACATCAAAAAAATTCAAAAAAAGTTCAAAATTCAAAAAAGAAAAAAAGAAAAAACAACCAAAACGTTTCATATCTATAAACGAAATAGAACAAGAAAGTTTCAATTTTATAAATAAAACAGTTTTAGCCAAAAAAATTAGATTTCATCACGGATTCTCAAAAATTCCAAATACATATCTTTGGTCCAAGCTCTACATTGCTTACCATAAATGATCATTGGAACACAAAGCATCATGATGACAAAATCAAGAACCGCCAAAACAATATAAGTGTTAGTGGTTCCCATACTTGCTAACCAAGGAGAACAAGCAAACGTGAAAATACAACCAATCAAGTTGTTGATCACAGATACCCCCACCATTCCTTCAATGACCATTTCAGGATAAGCATCCATCAAATAACTCATTGAAATATCCCCGGCACAACCCCAACCAAATCCAATGAATCCAAGACCAACATAAGTCATATGCCAATCATAACCTTTCCCGGTACCAATACCAAACATTAATAATCCACAAGGAGAAATTATTGCTGCAAGAAAAATAAACCATAATCTGTATTCTGCTTCAAGAATTCCATTATTTCTTTTTGCCATTTGTAAAACAAACCAATCAGAAAGATTTCCGGCATAATAACAACCAATTGTAGCTCCAATTAAACAAGGAATATTCATGATAGCAACTGCAGCATCAGAATAATTATAAGGAGCATCATAATAAGCGTCATCATCGGTGGTCAAATAAAAGGTCAAAAATGCATCTTGGGCCCCCCACATTAATCCTGATAAAAGAACTGGAGGAAATAAAAATACTCTAAACATCATTTTCAATTGTTTCAAATATTGTCTGAAGCCAGTTCCTTTAATATTTGATGCAAAAGTGATCAATTGAAATCTTTGCCAATAAGTTTTTGGTGGATCATTAGAACCTGCATCAATGAAATTATTATTATATAAATCATTTGAATCTTCAAAATCCAGCAGATTATTATCTATTGAATCACCAGAATGAGTTGCTTCCAAAGTTGAATTATCATTATTATTATTATTATTATTATTAATATCAGAATCTTTTTTCATATCTTTTTTTTCATCATCAATGGTAATTATTGGATCAGGTTTAGTGAAATTGGAAATTTTACCCAAAAATTTGGAACGATCGAAATAAGTTTCTTCAAATCCAAAGATAATGATTAAAATTAATGCTCCATAAATGATTGCAGCAATCCAACCAACCCATCTAAAAGAATAATCACCATTAGCTGCAATAAACCCAGCAATTAAAGGACCCAAATAAGTACCAATAGAAGTTGCCAAAATATAAAGAGTCAATCTTGAACCCAATTGATGTTGAAAAGAAATGTCAGAAATTGATAATTGAGCTTGAGCTTCGGCACAAGCTTCACTTGCCCCAACAAATAATTGAGACCAAATTGTATCGGAAGTTGCTTTTGAATAACCAAACCAAATTGACCCAATCAATCCAAGAATCATTGAAATTAAATAAGATACTTTTCTACCCCAAATCGAAGTTGTTGGGGCCAAAATAAATGAAGTGCAAGCAATTGAAGCAAATAAGACACCAGCACCAGTGTTCATTGCATCATAAGAAATTCCATAAATTGCATTCAAAGAATCTTGAGTGGCGCCTGCATCATTGGATGAAGCAGCGGTAAATGCAGTAATAAATATAACCACGATAAAATGACCAAATTTTCTAAAATTTGACCAATTTAAAGGATCATTTGGAGAATCTGAAGGTTGAGGCATTAAAATAACCCCATTTTCGGTTTTTAATTTGGAACCTTCTGAAAAATTTTTATTTGATTCTGAATCTTGACAATCATGGGCAAAAATGTTGACGGTACCAGGAATGAAATCATCGTCAAATCTTGAAGTGGCCATTGTTAATACTTTTTTGTTTTTTGTTTTTTTAATATTTTTTTTGTTGTAGTTGTTGTGTTTTTTGGATTGAATAATAATAATAATAAATAAAAAAAAATTCACAGATTTTACTTTGAAAATCAATATCTGTAAATGAAAAAAAAGCACTGAGCAAGAGGTGGGGAATTACTTAGTACTTTTTATTTCGAAAAGAAGCAGGAAGGAGAATATAAAGAGGAGGGGATGTTGATGGAACCTTTTGAAATTGTTAGAATTGGAGAGAAAGAGAGAAAAAAAATATATATATAAAATAATATGTATAGCTATTGGATATTAATAACGATGTTAGGGAACTTTACTTTCTGGAACGTTAAAGTAAAAGAAGCTAAAGCTAGAAGCTCTCAAGTTAGAACGTTTGTTCAACAAAGATAACGAAGAAATTTTGAAAAAAACTGATAAAAATGTTTTGAATATCGACAATTGAATAATTGTTAGAAAATTATTCAATTTTTTGTGACGATTGAGAGAAAGAAGTTTGAGGGTAAAGGGGGTTGGTTGGGTTTTTTTTTTTGTTTTTTTTTTTTCTTTATATATATATATATATATTACTTTTTTTTCAAGAAACAAAATTAAGATGATATTTTTTTTTTTAATTTGATCTTTTACCTCTTTTAAATATATTCTTTTTTTAGTGAATGAATTATAAGAATAAATATTGATTAGTTGTTTAATTCCTATTCTTTTAAGTAAAAGAGAGTAAAAAAAAAAAAATTTTTTTTTGATTTTTTTTGCAAAAAAATTATTTTTTTTTTTTTTTTTTTTTTTCGAGGCCAAAAACTATTGGGGTGTGTGATTAACAATGGGGGTGTGTTTTTTACTCACTGAGAAATTTTTTTTTTTTTTTTTGTTCCTTTTCCCAAACGGCATCAAAATAACAACAGCTAAAAAAAATGATTAGCAGATCATTTAATTAATTATATTACCACTTTTAGATATAATTAATGTCTAATATCAATTAATGCATATTATAATATTATTAGTCTTTTTTTAAAAACAACAATAAAAATAAAAATTGGCCATCCATTCAGTTGGCACCACTTTTGGATCGTTTTTTGGTATTTTGACATTCCTCGGAGAGAATGCCATTCTTTGCACCATTTCATTGGATCTTATGTCAAAATATCAAGTATAATGCTATGATAATACAATAATAATAATAATACAATAATAATAATACAATAATAATAATACAATAATAATAATAATAAATACATGATTTATTCCCCACCTTTATACGCCTCCCTTTGAATATTAAACAACATCATCCCCAATATATATATATATGTTCTATAAACTCCTTTAATTTTTATTTGTCTTTATCAATTCAATTTCTTCATGTTTAATATTTTTTTCATCATCACCAACTTTTTCTTCTTCTTTAACTTGTAAAATTCTAATTATAACTGCAACAATCACCGATGCTCCAAGAGTAGCAAACATTGCATAACACCCGTTTCTAAATTTAGGCACATCAGTTGCTTTATAAAAAAGAATCGACCACCAAGCATTGACTGCTCCTGAAAACATGTTCATTGATGCCAAAACAATAGCTCTTTCTTGTACATCATCATGACAAACAACATTAGCCCATGCAAAAAAAACTGCTTGACCCGAATAAGCTGCTCCACCAAGATACTGACCAACAAACACAAAAGTGTCATTCAAAGGTTTAATTAAAAGTAAGATTGTGGAAATCAATGTTGTAATGAAAATGAAAATCGCAATATGCCAATGGTTTTTGGCTCCTGTAACATCAACATAAATTGAAGACATAAAAGTTGATAAGATTCCAATTGCATAAATTCCCAATGGATAATTGTTACGATCAGCAACTGAATAACCGGCCCATTTCAACCATAATGCAAAAGTAGTATTAGAAACAAATGACAAGTTTTCTCCACCTAATACCCATAAAATACAAAATAACCAAAAATGCCATCTACCAACAACTCTTTTAATGACTGATAAATCGAATTTTGTCTTTGGACGTTTTGGTAATCTTTGATTAGCCAATATTCTTTCTTCTTCCAGAAAAAATAATCCATTACAATTTTCTGGAATATCAGGAAAACAAATGAATCCATAAATTGTGATTGGAATTGTGATCAAAAAATCAATGATAAATAACCATTGCCAACCAGCTAATCCATTTCTTGAATCTAAATGTTCATGGATTGCCGATTGCATAAATCCAGAAAAAATAGAACCAATTAAACCTGATGATGTGAAAATTGCTGCTCTTTTGGTCAATTCATCTTCTTTATACCAATTTCCTAATATAAAATGGGTTCCACTAAAAGTTGAAGATTCAAAAATTGCTTGGAAAAATCTCACAATACATAATTGTTTATAACTGGTACATTTATACATCGATAATACCAAAACACCCCAACATAAAGAACAAAAACTTAACCAGTATCTTGGTTTGAAATAAAGCAATGCAACGTTATTTGGAATCATTCCAACAACGTAACCAACGGTAAATACTGTATTAATCACATTATATTCATCACCTTTCATATTCAAATCTTCTTGCATCCCACTGACATAAGCAGAAGCTAAATTACTTCTATCAAGATAATTCACCCAATAAACAAGACAAACAAAACTTAAAATGTACCAATCTATTTTGATTAAAAGTCTAGCTTCTTTTGGATTTGATGGGGGAGTACCCCAAACAATATTTCGAATTGATTTGAAAGGTTTTATTAATGATAACATTTTGTAATGACCTATCAATACAAATCAATAAAAATTGAATGAAAAGAAATAGAAAAAAAAAAAAAAAAGAAAAAGAAAAGAAAAGGAAAACAGGAAATTTTTCAGTAATTTATGGTATTTAATTTTTTATGGGTAAATAATTTCAAACGATAATTTTAAACGATAATTATTGATTGTACGAGAGAATGTCAATCAATTTCCCCCCCCCCCCGCCCCCCCCCCCCCACCCCCCCCCCCGAACCCCACAAACAACCCAGAACAACAATAAAATCGTAAA
>JASTUB010000032.1:0-61427 GCA_031124825.1 Saccharomycopsis vini
TATTATTATTATTATTATTATTATTATTATTATTATTATTATTATTATTATTATTATTATTATTATTATTATTATTCAACTAAATATTTATTTTTTATCTTTAAAAATAAGAACTTTTTGAATGGTGGGTATGGGTGATTACCTAAGCTTTGGGGCCTCCATCGGTCACCATGCACGTCCAACCCAAAAGAAGAGCACAGAGTTCCTAAAAAGTACAAATTGGCTAACGAAAACAGAAACTTACATGATGCAGCTAGCAGCTACTACTAACCCCCTCCTCCTCCTATTCTTTCACTTTTTCACTGTATAAAACGCGTGGTACCCAAACACGAAACTCATGCAGGAGGATGCAAAACAAAATCAGGATCGTCCACAATTTAATTTATTTTTTTATTTTATTTTCTATTGTTTCAACTATGAAACAAGAAATTTAATTGTTTTTTTTTTGCCCTTTTTCCCAAGCTTGAATAAAAATATAAAAAATTTCAATTTCACCAAATTTTTGCCTTCTTTGCTTCTTTCTTTTAAGATTTTTTTTTTTTTTTTTCTCTCTTTCTTCTCTTGATTTTTCTTGAAACCCTTTATTAACTCACTAACCTCAAGTCATTCTTTAAACCAGTGTCCACTCATTTTCAATATTGTTTGTTTATTTCTTCTAGTAATAACTCACTTTCGCTAATACCCAAAATATTTACTATTTCATTCATTGAATTTCAAAAATAAAAAATAACTCAAATTTTTATCAAAATAACACAAAAACCATCACTATTTCAAAAATGCAATTCTCTAAATTATCAGTTTTACCATTAATCGCCGCCATTGCTTTGGCTGATGACACCACCGACGACACCACTGATGTTACCACCACATCAACTATCGTTGTCACCAAAACCTCTTACATTAGTCACGAACACAGTTCTGCCTTTACCTCTGCCCCAAGTTACACCACCACCGAAACTTATGTCTCTAGTACTCAAGTTTCTTCTCTTTCAACTGCCCCAGTTGAATATTCATCCTCATCATCCTCATACGTTGCCCCAGCATCCTCTTCTTCTTTCTCCTCATCCTCCGTTGCTCAACCTACTCCAGCTGCTGCTTCTCCAGCTGTTTTCTCTAACGCAACCTCTAACGTTAACTATAACTCTTCTTCCATCGGCTTCAACTCTTCTCTTAGTGCTATTGGTAACTACTCTGACTCTAATGCCACTTACCTTTACAGAAGAGAAGCTGTTGCCAGACCTCAAGAAATCGCTCCAGTCATCACTTACTCGGCTTTTGGTAACAAGATGAACGTTGCCACTGGTGCTTCTGTCGGTGCTCTTGCTTTGGTTGCCGGTTTCTTGTTATAATAAACATGATAGACCAATGATATTCCCGTTTTAGAATCTGTTTTCTTTAATTTTTTTTTGTTCAAATAGGATTTCAATATTAAATCTTTTGCTTTTTTTTTTTTTTTTTTTTCAACTCGACCTTTTTACTTGTTTATCAACTTCTATCTCTATCCTTTGTCTTCTGGTAAACCAAAAGAAAACAATAAAATGAAATGAAAAAGAAAAAAAAATAAAGATAATCGAAGCTCTCTTTTGCCTTACACTATATCCCCTTCCCTTTATTGCGCAAAATCATCTTCATTAAATCCAAAATGATAAATTATCGTTTTTATCAATCAACAACATCATCCAAAAGTAAATTTTTCTTTTTTTTATTTCAACTTCATATTTAACTTTCCTCATTTATCTTCCCAATTGACTGTCGCTGCTAATAACAAGGCTCTTTTGATTCTTTTACGCTTCATTTGTTATTTTATTTTATTTTAGTTTTATGATGTTGCTGTTTAACTGCTATTTCACTTTCACTAAGTTTGTTCTTGTTTGCCAGCTTTTTTTTTTTTTTTTTCTTCTGTTATGGATTTCTTACATGGAACCATAGGTGATCCTAAGGACTATGTCTTATATACTTTGGCGACATTGATGTTGAGAACCAGGTTTATAACTTGTTGATCTCGCTCTTTAGCGCCAGTATATTTTCAAGTTCCTTCCCCATCATTCTGTGGATTTCTATATTAAGATTATCTTTTTTTTTTTTTTTTTTTCCGTTTGTTTTAGTTTTATTTGTGTTTTTATTTACCTTACAATTTTACTTACCGTTGTTTTAATTCTTTTTTTCTTTCCCTTTTTTAATTTTGTATTTATTATTTATTTTATATTTTCTATTCCAGACTTTGCCCTGATGCTTTATTTTTTCATAAATTGTTTATTCGGTGATAGAAAATAGAAGAAGAAGAAAAATAATAACAATACTTATAATTATAAATAAAGATCAAGTTTATATGGAGAAGAAAAAAAGAAGAAAAATTACTTTTGGTTTTTGAAATCTTTACTTTTTATTTTTTTTATTTTTTTTTTTTTTTTTGTTGCCTTTTATTATTTGTTATCCTTTTTTTCTAATGACAATGGTAAATTGTATATTATCAATTACTTTTTCTTTGTTTATTATTATTTATACTTATTTTTGCTTTTATCTTATTTTTCTTTGTTTTTAATCAATATCAACTTATTTTTAAACACAACATAGTATCAAAAGAAGTAGCAAGATATTTTTATTACTATTATCTATCGTAAAATTATTTCAACTATCAAACAATACAAAAGGTTTGTTCACGAACATTCCATCTTGAAACCAACGCACTAAAATATGCGGCGTTTTTCTGCGGCACAAAAGAGTCGGATCAATTTGAAATCCAACACTTAATGGTAAAAATACAAGAAACTTTATATTATTTATTTATATCATCAAACCGCAATCAAAAATTGGTGTATTATTTTATTACCCATTTATTATGGATATAAACCGATTAATATTTGGCTAAGGTTCACTTGAGTGAATAATAAATAACGTAGAAAAAAAAAAAAAAATAGTTTTGCTTTTGTTGACCAAAATTTATCTCCAAGAAGTGAAATATTCTTCAAGGGACTCAATACGGAAAAATAGTATCTCAAAAAAAAAAAAAAAAATATAAAGAATTAAATAAAATAAAATCAAAGTAATTTGAAAATAAATCTCAGCAAAGCTTATAACTTACTAAAGCAAATATATAGTTTTGTAATGTTAAACGGTGAGCTCTGTAAATATAAAGTAACGAACAATGTATTAATGTCGATACAACTATTTGATATGAACCTTCAAATAGATCATATTATCAAGATGATTTTGTGATAACTGAATGTAATATTTCATAGTGGGGTTTCAACTTATTTTTTTGAAAGGCATTTATTGATCTACTATTCAGCTTAGTGCTTGATCGAAGATTGTTCCGGATAGCTAAAGAAACACGGATTAATTATTTCACTATTGTTAATTTTGTTGTTCGTTACGTTATTTTTGTTTGTTATTTTATTTGTTGTTTTAATTTGATTGCTATGTTTTTTTTTTTTTTTTTTTTTGACACATTTTAGTCTTGTCTGACTGACTGAATCCCACCTTCATCTTTCGTTAACAGGTACACATAACACGAAATTGTCCCTTTTTCTCTTTATATATATATATATGTATATGAAAACCTACGTTACGATTAACTTTATACAAGCTTTTCCTCTAATATGTGTTGTACAAACTGTTGAAAGTTTAAGAATTACTTGTCCCCATGAAGATTAAAACGTTGTGTATACAACTCAGACTTTGATGAGATTGTAGTAACTTTTCTTCCACCATTCCTTCTAGAAGTAAAATAATTGGTGTTATGATCTGTACATTACTTATCATGATATGTGCGCCAAAGTGCAGATCACCATAAGGTATCATGATAATATTTTTACTAAGATAAAAGAAGCTTACAATACAAGTAGTAATGAAGGACAAATGTTTTCTAAACCTCTATCTGTTTAGTTTTAATCAAGTGGCAATAACCATGAAGAGAGGCTTGTACGACCCTTCTTACATATGAAATCCCCCCTTTCTTATTTTTTTTTTGCTTCATTTATTTATTATTTCTATTTATTAATAGACTATAATTACCATAATGGAAATACAAGAATAGAAAAGCCAAATTTGATAATGTCATCAGAACTATTTATTTTCATAATAGGTTTCAAACAACAAACAAGAAGCTTCCAATGTTGGGAAAAAGAAAAGAGCCAGCACGTGAACAAGCACGTGAAACATACTTTTTTGGAAAAAAAAGAATCTTTTTTTTTCTTTTTTTTTTCTTTTTTTTTTTTTTTTTTTCCCTGGTGGAGAGCACAGTATTGATCTAACATAAAAATACATCATTAGTATATATATAAATATAAAAAAAAAGGACGAATCGAAAATAGTATTCTATAACTACGTGTGGAGAAAGAAAAAGAAATAACAATACTGAAGAATCCTAATTCTATTAAAGATTTAAAATGTCGTTTCCAGAAGTTCTTCAACGTGGTAATGAATTCCTTGAGGAGTACCCAAGAACTTCACCTTTGTGGAACCCTTTTAGTTATATCACTTGTATGTCTGCAATTCTTGTGTCAAAAGTTTTTGTATATACTGCTTATAAACCAAGGATCTTGGGTCTCGATAAATTGGATCATGCTTTACAACGGTCTGAACAAGAAAACCGGAGTTTGTTAACAGTGATGAACCATATGAGTGTGGTGGATGACCCATTTGTTTGGGGAATATTACCATTAAGATATTATAAAAGTCTAGATAATATAAGGTGGGGATTGGGGGCGTCAAATGTTTGTTTCACTAATCAAGCAGTCTCTTATTTTTTCAGTTTAGGAAAAATCTTAAGTGCAGAAAGATTTGGTAAAGGTCCTTTTCAAGGTTCAATTGATGCAGCTATAAGAATTTTATCTCCAGATGATACATTAGATTTGGAATATTATCCATCATTTATGAAAAAAGAATTATCACAGCAACAACAACTACAACAACAAAAACAAGAAACTACTACTGTCACTACAACTAATACTTGTAAATCTTCATTGATTAGTGAAAAATTAAAAATGTCAACTGATATGTTTGAATCTTTGAAAAATAAATTACCAATAAATAGAACAAAACCAAGTTGGTTTCATGTTTTTCCCGAAGGATTTGTATTACAATTAGAACCTCCATTTGCAAATTCAATGAGATATTTCCGTTGGGGAGTTTCAAGAATGGTTCTTGAAGCCACAAAAGCTCCAATTATATTGCCAATTTTTTCTACTGGATTCGAAAAAATTGCCCCCGAAAGTGCTGCTGAAAGTCCAATTGAAAGATTTTTACCTCGTAATTTTAGACATGAAATTAATGTGATATTTGGTGATCCAATACCCGATCATATTATCGAAGAATTCCGTGGAGAATGGAGAAAATTGGTAGATAAATATTATGATCCAAATCATCCATTTGATTTGACCGATAAATTGAAATTCGGTGATGAAGTTAATGAATTAAGAAGTCGTCTTGCAGCAACAATAAGAGATGCAGTGGCAGAAGTTAGACATACTCTTGCTCAAATGCCTATTGAAGATGAAAGATTCAAAAGTCCATCTTTTTGGAGAGATTTCACTTTATCTGAAGGTCAAAGTGCTCCTGATGTTAAATTTATCGGCAAAAATTGGGCAATTAGAAGATTACAAAAATTCTTGAATGAAGATTTTGATAAGCAAGTAGAAGAAGCAAGAAAACATCAAGAACAAGAACAACAACAAGACGAAAAATAGATATAGGAAAATACTGGGGTTTTTTATAATGTAAATAGAATGTATAATTTTGAAATCCACTTTTTTTTTTTATTCTCTCGCTCTTTTCATTTCTTTCCATAAATATTATAGGCTTGCTATTTTTTTTCCTCTCTCCTTTTATATACATAGTTTTTTCTTTTATTACAGTTAGTTATTTTGCTCTATACATTGCTACCAGGGTTAGTTTCCGGTAATTTGATTATATTTCATATTCCATATTAAAAAGAAAACAAAAGTTAAAAAAAAGTTTTATCATTAACATATATATATATATATATAATGCTTTAATATTAAGTTAGATTACATTACACTAGTTCTACATAGGTTTATTTAGCAGCCTTAACCAAATCCAAAAATTTTTCTTTTGATATTTCTCCAATTTTTTCTTCTTTTTTACCACTAAGCAATTTTTCACCTTTCATTTCATTTTCAGTTTGAACTTGAGAAGATAATATAGCATTGAATAATTTGATAACCCCTCTTTGAGCAGTTTTTTTCAATTTTCGTTCATATTCTAAAACTTGTCTTGCATTTGTTGATTCTGCAGTTGGTAAAAGATTCACAACTCTTGATTTTTCATTACGAATTTTTTTCTCCTCTTTTAATATTTTTTTTGCCTTTAATTCTAATTTTTCATCTTCTTTTTGTTTTATTAAACGGTTTTTTTGACGTAAAAGAATTGGATCATCTCTATTATGTGCTTTTAAATGAGAGTTTAATAAAGCTCCAATGGCATTGGAAAATGATTCTGTTCCATCATCATGTTTATTTTTAGATTTCTTTTTGATTGTTTGGGATTTTGGAATGTCTCCATCATCTTCGGATGATTCCTCATCACTTTCTGCTTGATCAAGATCTACTTCATCTTCGTCATCTGATAATCCATCTGATTCTAATTCTGATTCTTGTTCTTGTTCTGATTCTTGTTCTTGTTCTGATTCTTGTTCTTGTTCTGATTCTTGTTCTTGTTCTGATTCATCTTTTGTCAATTTTTCATCTTCATTAATTGGTGGTATCACTGTTTCTGATTCTGTATCTTTTTGAATTTTTGTAGATTTAGAAGCACCAGATTTATTGAGCTTTTGCTTTTTTGTTGTTATTTTAATACTTCCTTTACTGCCTTTGGCTGCCATTTTCTTTCAATTATTGTATTTTATGATGATGATGATAGTATTTCAGAAAAACAGAAAATAATAATTGGAATTAAGATTCTATAATATAAAAATAATAACAATAATAAATTAAAACTTTGATAACAAATCCTTAGCTGAGAATCAAATGTCGTTTGAACAAAATAATAATTAGTAAATATGATTTGTATTAGTATCAAAAACAAAAAAAATTTTCTATCTTTTTTTTTTTTTCATCTCATCTCGCAGCAGAGGGCATTTAGCATTTTTATTTTCTTCGTAGGAAAAAAACAAAACAAAAAATTCGTTTTTGTTTACAATTGGAATTGGGTGCTGATACGTCAGTTTATAGATTTGAAGAATGATTTAAGATTAGAAAAGAGGGTGCCATAAAAATCTAGAAACATAATTGATTGGACTTTGTTGTTATTATTACTATTATTGTTCTTTTTTTTTTTTTTTTTATTTAGCCGCTTTCTGTTGATTCCATTTTTTTTTTTTTTTTTTTTTTTTTTTACGATACCTACCTTTTATTCCACATTTATAGACATTTAGTAAAATGACAGCCTCAGATTCTAAAATTCCCAGATTGACATCTTTCAAAGGAACTCCTATCAACTCAAAACTCAGACCTCCTACTAAAGGAATATTAACCGAGCGTAATGTCAATGAAAACTCAAATGGTATTAAGAAACTCACCGATCTCAAAATAAATGATTTATTAAATCCTCCTACACCAATAGCTACTCCAGCCAAATGTCATTCAAATATAAAAAAATCATCATCATCTTTGGATCATAGAAGAAACTTCACCTCGAATATTCCCGTTCCAAGTAAACCTTTGCTGAGATCATCGAGCGGTACATTTGTTAAAAGAAGCTTTAGCGCTGGTTATAATAAACATGTTTCATCATCAATTCCATCACAACAACCTCCTCCAAAAACCCCCGATACTTCAACAAAGAGATTTATACCCCAATCGAAAAGTAGAAATAATAATAATAAAAACAGCAGCAACAACAACAACAGTAATAATATTTATAGTAGTCAACCGACAGCACCAATATCGAATCTTCTGCCCTTTCAAAATGGGGTTAGTGGCTTAGAATTTGAAAAAAAATTGGAATTACAAAAACTTACCAAAGAATGTGAATTGAAAGAAAAAGAATTGGAAGAATTAAAAAATAATGTTAGAATTATCATGACAAATAAATCAGGATTCGAATTAGAAACTGAGAAATTAGATGACACTGTCAAAGATTTGGCCCAAAAATTTGAGCAAAATGAAAATGAGTATGAAAATTTGGATAAACTTAAAGAATATAAAATCCAAGAAATGAATCAAAATTTCCAATTAGAAGTGGGGAATTTGGATTTGATGAAAGATAAAGAAATACATGAATTAAAACAGCATTATGAATCTATAATAAAATTCGAAACAATTGAAAAAGTTGAAAAAGAGAGATCAAAATTATTGGAGACATTAGAATTGTTGAACAATAAATGGCAAAATATAGATATTGATTTAGATAATGATTTGAAGTCTGTCTTACAGAAATATCAAGAAAAAGAAAAACAATTTTCGTTGGATTTTGAGCAACAAAAAGGAGAAGTGAAAAAAGAAATGTATGATCTCGATAGTCAAATTTCCTTAGTTAAACAGAAGATTAATAAGGTTGAACATGAAATGAAAAATAATACCATAAAAGAAAGTCAAATGAATATTCAATTAGCGAAATACCAACATTTGACTCAGAAATTGGATGAATCAACATTAGAATTAAGAAGACAATGTAAAAAATTAAAATTTGATCATCAACAACAAAATCAAAGAATTGAAGAAATTAAAGATTATATAAAATATGCGGAGAAAAAAAATTCCTTAGTTCGCCAACAATTGATTGATGAAGAAACTAGCCGTCGAAAATTGCATAATAAATTACTAGATTTGAAAGGTAACATTCGGGTGTTTTGTAGGATTAGACCTCCAAAAGCTTCTGAAGAAGCATTGGAAATTACGTTTCCTGATCAATCTGAAGAAGGTAATGAAATCATTATCAAGAATGAAAATCAAAGAATAACAAGTGGCTCTTCATCTTCGTCATCTTCATCGGCATCATCCAAATATATATCATTTAATTTTGATAAAGTTTTTGATTCGTCATCAACAAATAATGATATTTTTGAAGAAATTTCTCAACTTGTTCAAAGTGCATTGGACGGCTATAATGTATGTGTCTTTGCTTATGGTCAAACAGGGTCAGGTAAAACTTATACGATGTCTTCAAAAAATGATGGGATGATTCCTAGAGCTGTGGAACAAATTTTCCAAGCCAGTGATGCTCTTAAAGAAAAAGGTTGGACATATCAAATTTCTGGCCAATTTTTGGAAATTTATAATGAAACAATTAACGATTTGTTACAACCATCCACTACAGCAGTAGCAACAACAAATCCAACAATTAATAGTTCTCCCATGTTAAGGTCATCATCATCATCATCATCGTCATCGGTTCCAAGTAGTCCATCAAAGCGGAATAAGCACGAAGTTCGACATGATCAAGTAAAAGAAAGAACAACAATAACCAACTTAACGGAAGTGGTTTTCCATTCCCCAAAAATGATCAATGATATTTTGGTCACTGTTAACAACAATAAATCTGTGGCGGCAACAAAGGCTAATGAACATTCATCTCGTTCTCATAGTATATTTAGAATCATAATTAAAGGAACAAATCATATTACTGGTGAAAAATGTGAAGGATTGTTGAATTTAATTGATTTAGCAGGTAGTGAAAGGTTATCGCATTCTCAAGTTTCAGGGAATAGACTTAAAGAAACTCAGGCCATTAATAAAAGTTTAAGTTGTTTGGGAGATGTGATTTATGCTTTGGGTAATCGAAATTCTAGCCATGTTCCATTTAGAAATAGCAAATTGACATATTTACTACAATATTCTTTGAGTGGGAATTCAAAGACTCTTATGTTTGTTAATATATCTCCTGATAAAAAACATTTTGGTGAGACTATCAATTCGTTGAGATTTGCATCTAAAGTGAATTCTACAAAAGTTAGTAGCAGGAAATGATGAAAGCAAATGACAAGGATATATATATATATGTTAAGTGGCCTCACTATATATAGATGGTCAATTCGTGTAATATTTTTAGGTTATTTAATTGGAATAAATATATGGATTATTTTTGGATATACTTTAATATTGAAAAAATGATCAAATTGTGTGCATGAAATAATAATAATAATACTATACGCACAACTCATCGGTCAAAAAAACAAAAATAAAATAAAATAAAACAAAATAAAATAAAGTGAGAAACAGAGCTTCTTAGTATCTTTGTAGTCTTTATATTATTGAGAGTTGAAAGCTAATTGAAATAAAGATGTATCGATTTCTTCCTGAAAATGAAATATTAGAAAAAAAATCTAATGAAGACTATTTTCACCGAGAATCATATATGCAATTGCTCATACTGACCAGTAATAGGTCACTATGTGAGAATGAAAGTATTATTCCATCACCACAAGAATATAAAAATTGGTTTGAATCCTTGGCTGATAATACTGATATCGGTGAAGATGAAATTCAATTCATTTCTTTATCAAGATTACAGAATTACAAAACAGTTGATAATTTTTTGGATTTTCTTGGTCATGAAAAAGATCATGATAACAAATTGTCATGTTTAATGAACTACAATAATAATGATTATTTTCATGTTCCTTTTTATTCCATCAAATCGATTAATTTGTTGATCGACATTTATTTCAAAACTATGTTTAAGACAAATATTGAAGATCGAAATTTCATTGCCACTGATTTTCAAAGTGTTAAGGATGCATATTTGAAATTCTTAAAAATTCCGCATTTGACTATAGATGAGACTTGGCTGAGCTATACTGCTTTTGTGAGCACATTTACTCAAGGAAATTATGAAAAGACCATTGAATTAATGAATGAAGGAAAAGGGTTTTATAATATATCTTGTGAAATAACTAAAGAATGCGAAGTTTTTGAACGAAAATTAGCTAGTTCATCGATTGAAGATGAAAGTGATTTGTTGGAAATATGGTTAAATTATTTCAAACAATTGAAAAAACTTTACTATAATTATACGAAACAACAAAATGTACAGCGAAACATATTGTTTGTGATAATTGCAGGATTTGAAAGAAGTAAACATATTTGTTTTGGTAAAGAAAATGGTGCTTTATATTGGTCTGAATTTCTTAAAATATTTTCTAGTTTGAAAAACACTGATTTAGAATTTCGTGCCCAATATATTGAAAATTATTATGACCAATATGTTATACAGTTTACCGGAATTCATGAGAATTCTTTATTAGCTTGGTCAACATTTTATCGAGCTGTTGATCAAGAATATTTTGAGACAGAAAGACTAAAAACAAATCTTGACTTTAGACGATTTCATGTATCTAAAATGTTAGAAAATCTTGATACTAATAGTTGGACCGATTTAGTTTCGAAATTTTTGATCTTTGAATATAAAGGAACCAAAATTGATGTTGATTATTATATGCCGAAAATTTATGAAGATTGTGCCAAATATTTAGAAGAAGCCATAATAAAAAATGACGCCACTTTGACCATTGAGAGACTAATTATTGATATTTACAGCATGTTGGAAGATATGGATGAAGCACGATCTATATGCCAAAGACTCATTAATGATAATCCTGGAAGGCATTGGGTTTGGTTAGCTAGTCTAGATTTTGAAAAGCGTTATGGTGATATTGATAGTATTCGAGAGTTGTATAAGCATGCAAGTAGACAAGTTTTAAATATGGAGTGGCCTGAACCCATTTTAAATGATTGGTTGATATTTGAACAGTTAAACGGTAATAATGAAACTTATAGTCTAGCGGAGAAAAAAGTTAATCAAGCGTTGATAACTATTTGGGAAAATCGTCCAACTGAGCAAGAAGAACAAGAACAGCCACAAGAAGAGCCTAAAGCTGATACAACCACATCTAAAACGGTAAAAGTAAAAAAAGAAAAAGCAGAAGAAGAATCATCAAAAAAGAGAAAAATTGAAGAATGTATCGAAAATGGGGATCAACAGCCTGCCATGAAAAAACAAAAACAATCGCAAAATCAGAATGACAAGAAATCACTGGAGAATAAAAGAGATAGAGAACATTTGAAAGTCAAAGTAACGAACATTTCTCTGGAAATTGATCAAAAAGATCTTGAAAGTTTTTTTCTGGATTGTGGAACAATTCGTGAAATCAATATTCTCTCTGATTTACATGAAGCAATTATTGAGTTTACTAATGAACGAGAAGTTTTGGCCTCATTAACAAAAACATATAAATCACTCAAACAACAAAAAATTGAAGTGGAAAGAGTAGTAAATAATACCATTTTTGTGACTAACTTTTCTCCTCTTGAAACTGAAGAATCTTTAAAACTGAAATTTTCAGAAATTGGTAAAATAATATCTATCAGGTTTCCATCTCTAAAATATAATGCTGATAGAAGATTTTGTTACATTGAGTACTCTGAATCTAGTATGGCTTTGAACGCTGTGGAAAATTTTGATGGGATTCAATTAAGAGATGATTTTAGTTATCCATTAAGTGTGAAAATTTCCAACCCTCTAGCGAAAAAGACAAGAGAACATAATTCAGTGGAACAAGGAAGAGAAGTATACATCAATAATTTAGATTTTATGAAAGTCACTCCAGATTTAATTCGTCAATTATTTGAGAAATATGGTGTGATTGAGAAAGTTCATTTACCTTTAAGTTTAAAAGGCAAAACCAACCATGATAGAAAGAATGACGGATATGGATTCATAACTTTTAAAACTTCTCAAGAAGCTCAAAATTCTTTGGCGTTGAACATGTCCAATTTCTATGGTCGAATCGTTCAAGTTTCCATTTCTGATAAAAACCATAAACAAAATAACAAAAACAAATCTAAAAAAGTAATTGAAAATTTTGACGATGAATTGAAAAACAGTAGTGATAATCCAGGAAATATTACCGATCGAATTATCAGTATATTGGACTTACCTGATACCATTAATGTGAACCAGTTAATGGAATTTATAACAAATAAAATTGGATCAGTTAACAAGATTGATTTAAGAACCACAAGCAATGCGGCATTGGTTGAATTTAAAAAAACTGAAGACGCTGGCAAAGCAGGATTGTTGTTAAATGGAGAAAACATTCAAGGTAAAATGATCAAAATTGGTACAAGACAAGAGTTTGATCGGTTGAAAAATAAAATCAATAATAAAACACCATCTTCGAGTTCTAATTTGAAAAAACCAAAAATCATGATTCCTACAAATGTGATTAGAAGAAAAAAGAAAAATAATCGTTAGCGTCATATTGTTTTTTATATGTTTATGTTAACACCAAGGATCATATGTGGTGGTGTGTCAATGTATATGATAGTTAGTCGTTAGTTTTGAATGTATGGGTATTGTATATTTGTTATCTTTTTATTTTTTTTTTTTTTTTTTTTTTTTTTTTGTCTTTCTATCAACTGGCATCATCAATCCAACCTTACAAAATCGGGTATGTATCTCGTATTCACCTTCAATTCCGGATTGAATAATTCCATGAACTCTAAATCTGCTTCTCCTTTCCCACCAGCAAATTTGACATATTCATCAAATATTCCAGTAAGATTCCAACCTTGTAATATTTTTCTCATTATTCCTACTAATACGCCTACTCTATGTTTACCTTTATTGGAATGGATCAAAATAGGGAAATTCCGCTTATCTAAAATCAAATTCAATGAGGATATTATCGAGTCGGGATTATTCATGACTAAAGGCTCCGAGGAGGATTCTGTCTCAATGTAATGAAACTTGATGTTCTGATGTTTAAGCCATTTATAATAATCATGTTGGTCTTCTTTGTCACCAAGGTATATGATGGTTTGAAGGTTTAAAGTCGACAAGAAATCGAAATTGATTTTGATTGGATGACCAGAGCGATAAATTCCGTCTTCAACCACACTAAAGTTCAATGGTGGAACGTAAACTTGTTTTCGGTAAAGAAGTCTATAATCGTAAAGCCCATCATCATATTTGTGGTTATTATTATTACTATTATTGTTATTATTATTATTATCATCATCATTATTATCATTATTATCATTATCATCATTATCATCATTATCATCATTATTATTGTCGTTATTATTAATATTTTGAATGCGATTGTGATTGTGATCATGCAATACTGCACTGGACAGTGATATCTCCCTATGATTTTCTTCAACATAATTTGTGTCATCGTCAATGAATTCAAATTCTTCGAGTTCTGGCAAGTCAAGGGTAGTGTCTTGGCCCTGACTATTTGTTAATGATATCGCACTAATGGAGTTCATTTTATTATCAGATCTTTGTTGGTTAAACTAATACATATATAATGATAAAATTCAGATTTCTGTAGAGCAATTGTCTTTGTTTTTTTGTTTTTTTTCTTGTTTTTTTTCTTTTCTGTAATTGTTTTTATTCTTTTTAATTAGGAATAGAATAATAACTGTTTGGTTTTGTATTCCTACATCTTCTCATTTTACAAACAAAAGTTGGAGTAAACAGCAGCCAAAAAATAAGACAAGAAAAGAAAAAAAAAAATAATGGTTTGGCTCCCTGGAAGTGCTCCCCCCACCAACCACTTTTTTTTATCAGGGCAGTAAGTATTATTAGCACATTCAACATGATGGTTGAATTATAATAGAAGCATAAAGTATAAAATACATGATTAGTACATTTTTTTTAATTGAATGCGTATAAAAATGTGTGTTACATATCATTTTATGGCAATAAAGAATATTTCTAGACGTTTGTAACCAAATACTGTCCCACCAAAATTAAAATTAAAAATAAAAAGAAAAAAGAAGAAAAAAAAAAAGAACCCCCAGTTATTTGTTGCAGGGTTTTTACATACATGGAATAGAGAAAAACTTTTATTATCAACGTCAAATAGTCTATTATATATTTTTAGATTTTATTGGTATTATTATAGATTGTATATAAATACAATATGTAGTAAGTATTGTTGTTTCTTTCTTTTCCCCCATGTTTCGTTTCACTCCAACATTTTAACATAACCCATGCGATCACATAGTTCTCTAGGTTAAACAAGAAATTCAAATAAGTGAAAAGAATGGGTAAAGATAATACTTTCCCCCTATAATTTTGATTAATTAATTATTTATGTTCAAGGGTTTTAATACGTTCAATTTAAGTGAATAGATATCGTAATAATACTGAAAAAATACTTACTCCACTCAACCAGCTGAAACACCCACACCCACGTGATTATGCGTTTTCACGGTGTTTTTTTTTTTTTTTTTTTTTTTTTTCCTTTCTATTTTTACTTTACTTTTTTTTTTTCCAGATTTTTTTTGATTTCATTTTTCAAATCGTTTTCATATAAAACATCAAACACAAAATCTATCACAGTTTTTTTTTTCCCCTTAATTTTTTTTTTTTTTTTTTTTTGCTTTTTTGCATGTACATACTACAAAATAAATAGATTGACAAAATCAAACCAAAGCAATCACAAAAAGAAAATGTCAGAATTTGAATACTTTATTTCTGATAGTCTCACAATAACAAAGAGGGATGATCTGTCGAGTGCCTCCTCTTCAGCATCTGCTAGTGATTCTACCAGCTCTGACTCTTCTTCCTCAAGTGATTCTTCAACCTCCCTGTCTTCTTCCAGTGATTCTGCTTCAGCTTCTGACTCTTCATCATCAACCAGTACCTTGAAGGTAACTGCGTCCTTGAGTTTGAGTACCTCAACTACATCAACTTCCACTTCAGCTTCACGTATGCCAACCATTCTGTCTTCTTCTTCATCTTATCCTGTACCTACCGTCACAGTTCCTGCAAATAACGATAATCCTTATATTTACAGAACTAGTCTGCCTTCAGGCACTGTTTTTATTGCGTTTGCCGGTTGTTTGGGTTTTGTTATTGTTGTTGGACTTTTGATGTGGTTATACAATTCCCTTGAAAACCGTAAAAATGCGAGAAAGGGATACCTCGACTACAATTCTTTTCTTGCCGAAAAACAGTTTCCTGACTCTCCTGGCGGAACCTCCTCCTCTTCTGTTCAAAACAATCCTTTTCAAATCACTCCAACTCAATCATCAGTTTTCGGAGCTCACAATAGATCAAATTCTCAGCACGGAAGTGATCTTTTCCTTAAGCCAAACAGAAGTAGTGCTTTATCCTTTTATACTCCAGGTGCCGCTAATGAAAGTGTGTTTTCATTGAAAAAGAAGGAAAGTCAAGAATTTGACAAATCTACAAAAAATGCTTCTGGCTTATTTATTTCACCAACCGCCGAACTTTTGAATAATAAACGTAAATCACAATTTGCAACAGAAGGATTTGATACTTTAACTGAAGTTTCAACCACTTTTACAGGAAATCAATCGGAAGCACAAATAAACAGTCCAAGTATTATTTCAGCACCTCAAAAAGTTGATACTAATACATCTGTTCTTAATATTGGCCCTAGAAGGGGTAGAACTATTCCAAGTATGTATTTGGAAAGTATGTTTGATAAGGACGATTTATTGAAAATTGCAAAAAGCCCAACTAAACAATAGTAATCACCAAGCATAATTTTTTAGAAATAAAAAGTGGTGTGTATTTATGTCGTTTTCCTTCTGCTCTTTTTTTTTTCTCTCTCTTTTTTTTTTGTTGACAATCTTATAGAATGTTTTGTCATATTTTGATAATTTGGTTTTTCTTTATTCTTATTCATTATTGTTTTTTGTTTCGTTTTAATTTTTTATTTTTATCACATTTTATTTTTGTTTTGTTTAATTCGTTGTTTTGGATACATCAGAATCATGGCATTTATATAGCATTCTATTATGAAAACCCCCACTGCATAATACAAAAAAAATTCATATTGATTACAGAGATAATTTATAGACAAATCAAACAAAATCAAGTAAGCAAAGTTGTTTTAGTTTGGTTCAATAATATTGTGAACAGATCTAGCAGAGAAGGAGATTATATTTATCACCCGGATAATGGGCACGGTAAAATTGGCCAAGAATCGAGCTAGTATGATACTATATAACCTATAATACTTTTTTTTTTTTTAAGCCGAATATAAATGGAAGTATAAAAATTACATAAGTGAAAATTAATAAAAAGAAAAGAAAACAATCATGGAGAAATTTACCGAATGGAGAGATCCAGGTACTGGAATCTCACCATTTATGCCAATGATTAGCCATGATAAATCCAACATCATCGTCAAGACATTGAAATCATTAATCAAAGGTACAATAGCCCTAGTTAGAACAATACCATTATTGATCTTCATTTTAATATATGTTTTAGTTCCAATACCTTTTGTGAGAAAAATGATTATTTCTATGGTTATCAATTTTGGGTTCAGCACCAATATGATCACTTTTAATAATAATATTATTGATTTATCAATTGAAGGAATTAAAAAGTCAAATTCCAAATTAATGAAAGCAAATTCTCCAACAATTGGAGATTTCATCATTGTCAATTATGTTTCACCATTAGATTGTTTGATGTTATATATTTTGAACCCAAGTTGTGCATTTTTAACATTTGACAAAAAAGGTGAAGAAATAATCGAATTTAGTTTATTAGAATGGTTTAAATTTTCTTTAACTATGAAATTCCCAAAAACTAATCCAGTAAAATTGGAAGACTACAAAAATAAAGTGGTTTATTTTTTTCCAGAAAGCACCACTTCAAATGGTAAATCGATTCTACCTTTCAATTATAAAACTCCAAAGACTAAAAATTTATTGGTCGATAACAAAATGTTGTTCAAGTTCAAAATATTGACTATGAAGCTCACTCCAAGCGAATTGACAACTCCTATTCCTCAATCTTTGTTCAGATATTTGACTAAGCTTCTTAGCAATACTAGTTCTGTGAAATACAAGGCCAAAATGTGTTTGATTGATTCCAGTGCTGATCGTGATCTTCAATGGGAAAATATCAGAAATAAAAGCGCTGACGTTGGTAGACTTCGACTTGTTGGTAAAGACCTCAATTTAGAATCCAAAACAAAGTTTATTACTGCTTATTCTTTGAATAAAAAATAAAAAAAAGATTACTTTATTTAATAAATAATATTTTCACCTGACTAAAGTTTTTATTTTAATCGTATACTTTTACTGCAACATTTGTAGTTGATATTTTATACGCTATATGCTACTTAGTCTAACTATTATATATTATTAGATTAAGAACACAACTTTCCTTCAAATGAGACGACCAACTGAGATGACCTTGTTATCATGAAATGACAAAAATCAGTTTGTTGCTTTGTGTTACAGCATTTCCGGAGCTTGATTCTGATCTTCTGATCCTTGTTTTTTGCCCATAGCATATATAGTATAAGAAGAAATATACTTGACTATAATATCAATAAGAATAAGATAAGCAAATTGGTATTAATATCAGAAATCAGTTATTCTGAGGTTCGAAAAGTTAACTATTATCTTAACTGATTAGAGTGAAACCCATCTTTACTAATACATGACTAATCGGTCCAACACAAAAAATGCAAACATATCTTTTAAGATTAGGGATGATCCATGTCATTTTATCATCGCTTTACTTAAAGTAATATATTTACATTTTTCTTATCAACGATATGAGCTCCATATTTGAGAACAGTTATAGAGCTCGAAAAGTTTCCGGTAAAGACGCCAAATCATGTTTCATCTGCTATAAACCTTCAACTTTGGTGTTAATAACCGAAAATCAAAAGGATTTTTTTTACACTTGTTTGAACCACTTAAAAGATCCAAAATTTGGGACACCAATTTATGGAGATGAAAGGAATGATCTTGAAAAAGAAATTAAAAGCAAGGAAGATCGAGAAAAAATCCTCAATTTCCTAATAAATGGGAAAAACAAGAATCAACCATATTCATGGTCAAAATATCTAGGTTGGAATGATCAAAAAGATAATAAGAAAGAAACTAAAGATAAAGATGATCACGAAAAGTCAAAAAGTGATGAAGAAAGAAATCAAAACTCAAAAAATAATAGTGATAAATCTAAAAGTATAGACGAACTTAAATTGGAATTAAACGCTTTAATTAAAGAAAGGAAAAATCTTCAAGAAAAATTGAAATCAATGGAAGATAATTTTAAACAATTTGTTCTTGATCAAAGCATATTTAAAATAAGATTGAATAAACACCATCAAAAGCTTGATGCTAAAAAAAGATTCGATGCCATAAAAAGTCCTGAATTTTTCCCTTCAGTACCGCTGAATTTACCATAATTTTTTGTAACTTTAGCTATTTGTTATTTTGGTTATGATTATAGTATATTTGTTGGTTTGGTTATGATTATAGTATATTTTTTATTTTTTTTTTCTTTCACTTCGTTTTATTTAGAATTTTGGATAAATGCCGTATATGCTTTAATATATTATTTAATTGCTGTTATTTGCTTGCACTCACCGCAGATTAGAAGGGTTTGGATAACCCAATGTATTAAATATCTACTCGGAAAACAAAAAAAAAAAACCTAAATATAATATAAGCTTAAATATAATCATAAAGGGATAAAATCCTTTCTAAATTTCGATTGATCCGGAGCGGCAATATTGCAGGAGTTAGACTAATTAACTCATAACAATTCTAGTATAATTCATGAGCTTTTTGGAAATACTACATTAGGAGATGACATATCAACGTCCTGAATAACACCGGTATCCACAAATTCTTCAACAAGAGCAAAGTTTTTCTTTGAAATTTCTTCTACTTTTTCGTTCCAAAGCCCTGCCAGTTTTAAAGCTTCTATTGGAGGAATAGTTTTTCTACCATGCTTGATAACATATTTGGTTATTGAGGTACAAGCAGTTCTATTGCTTTGGCCAGGCAAAACAAACTTAGAAAGTACAAAAAGCCATTTTTCATCCCAACTAAGGATTCTAGTAATTATATCATAGCGAGCAAAAGGCTTAATTTCTTTTTTAAAACTGGCTTGAATAGCGGCAACTGGCATATATGGAAACCCACCATGCTTTAAATTATGATTGAAAAAGAATTTTTGCAAAACTTCACACATACATTTAGTTCTTGCCAAATCAAGTTCGGTAAAATAGGTGGAGTTGGATTTATGCAAAAACATGTCTACTTCAAATGGAGAGTTGTATGTTTTGAACACAGAAGTAGTGAAAGCCGCCATATCTATGTCCTCGGAAGGAGAAGAAGAAGAAGAAGAAGAAGAAGAAGAAGAAGAAGAAGAAGAAGAAGAAGAAGTGCCTTTTATATTCTTTGGTTTCGGGCCTAAGGTCACATTGAATCCTAACTTTTGTTTGAACTGTGGAATAATCAAATGTCGAATCACTACACCATAAAATCGGACGAAATAAGCGAGAGGCAATGACTTGTAACTAGAAATCAAATAAAGACAAAATAATGTCTTGCAAATGTTGAAAAATTTTACAGCCATTAGAATTATAATTGAACGATATGGATGTTTTTCCAATTAAAGATAATTCAGTCCCTTCTCTTCTCCATTTTGCTTGGAATACCAAAAAAATTAAAAAAAAAAAAAAAAAATAATAAAAAAAAAGAAGCGAAGAATAATGCCCTTTATCGGACTTAAGCTGCGGAATTTAAGATACCCACGGAAACTATTCTATGATCACTACAAATGTAATGAATATTTCAATTATTATCAATATATAAAATTGTACTTATAGAAGAAACCAGTGGCTGTCTTTGAATTTTTCTTCCTATATTTTATTCTTCTTCATCTCATTTTTATGCCTATTAATGTTTTTCCTTCTGTAAGACCCATAATTTTCCTTCTTTTATCTGACAAATGTTTTCATAACTCCTATTAATGTAGTGTATAAATATACATCTTTCAAAAAAAAAAAAAAAAAAAAAAAATGAAATACAAACAGTAGTCAGATCATTAATAAAAAAAAACAATAAGTAACTATAGATTTGTATTTTGGTAAAATATGTCGTCTTCCGACCATGACAAGCTTGACGTATTCAACCACAGGTGTCAAACTTCTCTACGAGTTTGTTCACCAAGTGAAACCCGAGAAACAGAAAAAAAAAAGAAAAGTATGGAAAGATTTTTAAGAATCTTGGACGAGTGTATATCAAATGATGCACAATTATCAAAACAATTCTCACCGCAATCGAATTGTTAAATTTTGATCGAACAATAAAGACGCTCAGGATTTTTTACAGCCAAAGACATTTATATGAAGATTTTTCCATTAATTTATTTTCAAAAAATGATAACAATATAACAGTAGCTTGTCCCGTAGTTGCTATCAAATGCTTCAATAAACCGACATTCATTTTTTACCCAGCCTCAGCACTTAGAGTACAGATGATGGTGTGTTATACATGTTTAGTATCAAAAATAGGTGATAGGATTTTCTCACTATAGAGAATTCTGAACGATCAATTGCTGTTTCTGGTTCCTTTGATGACTCTAGTTACTCCAACAATTGGGTACTCCAACAATTGGGTAGAAATAACCAACTATTTATTTTCATTTTTTCAATCCCACAATCTCTACAAAAGAGCTTAATTAATAACAATAAAAAAGATGTGTATTATACTTGAGGTTTGACACATTTTTTTTTTTTTTTTTTTATATATATATTAGGACTTTGGTGTTTCGATCACTGCCTGGGTAAGAACTTATAGTTTAATCAGACCCGATCATGTATGCCAATTGAAAATTCTGTTGTGCATATTCGCAGACATATCTAAAGAATGTTCAGAGAAAAACCAAAAAAGAAAACCAAAAAAAAAAACCAAAAAAAAACCAATTACAGCAGATAATTCTTTCGATAGTTTGAATTAAGCAATAGACGTAGATAGATTACCATATCAACTATCAACTATTGCTAAAATTCAAAACTTCAATGATTTGATAAAGAGAAAATAAAATTTGTGACTCTACTGTGATATAAGGTAGGTTTGATGTTTTTGTTTTCTTTTATGTTGAATACTTCATTTCTTTTTAATCATTTTTATTTTTTTTAATCTTTCAATATGTAAATATTCATTATTATTATTATTATTATTATTATTATTATTATTATTATTATTATTATTATTATTATTATTATTATTATTATTATTCACTTATGTATTTGGATTAGGTTTCATTCGTAAGTCTAGTTGAACGCATAAAAAAAAAAAAAAGTAAAATGAAAAAATGAACCACCATTTGTCATTAAAAAAAAAAATTATAACTTGGCATGCTTGCTTTCCTTTCTTCGCTGATCAACTCCAAACATTCTTAAATAAGTCATCGTCGACAGAACTATTTCCATCTTTTGTGACACCACTGTTGTTGTTTGAAGCGCTACCATTCCATACATTTGTATTTCCAAATCCTGCAGCAGAAGAACCAATTCCTGAGGATGTGCTGCCAATACTACTGCCACTGAGATTTAATCCGCTCAACGAATTATTCAACCCCGTCAAACCTTGGGGCTGTATAGGATGTGAGTATAAATTATTAAAACTAGATGTTGACGGGTTAATATTGTTATTTTGTGGTTTTGCGGAGTATAATGCTAAAATTGAATTTTTTAAGTCTGATCTATTATTAGTACGTCCTGCATTAATTGATGGTTGAGCAGCTTGAGTGCCAGATGGCGCAGACGAGACACTATTAACAGAAGAGTTTGATTGAACAAAGGGTAAAGAAGTGCCAAAATTTAAGTCAAGTAAGCTTGAAGATGCTGACTGAGCACTAGCAGTAGTTACTGCCGCTGCCATATTCGATGACCGTTGTGAAGAATTTGATGATACCTTTGAAGATCCAAGCCCACTTAAAAGATCAACATTTTGGTTAGTAGTTTTATGAGTTTGTGCTGGTAATGGTTGTTGTTGGGACGATGATACTATATTATTAGCCACTGTAGATTGAGAAACATTTGATGATTTGATAGTTTTTGGATCAGGTGTTTCTTTAGAAGCCGCCCATTTCTTCAATTCATATTTGGTTCTTATATAGTTTTGTATTCTGGAATCATCAGGTATATGGTTTTTAGGTAAGTTATGTTCCCAATATATATTTGCTTTTTCATTACCCCAACTGACCATTGATTTGACTTGTTCATCGGTCCAAGAATCTAAATCAATTGACTTGACCCTCGAGATATGAGTTCCCATAGATCTATGGATCCCTGAGCACCTGATACATATAAAAACTCCAAGGTTCCAGGATGCCCACCTTGGATTTGTTGCAACTTTACAATCAGCACAAGTTTTGTTCAGTGGTAGCTTTGCTAATGATTTGAGAATTTCTTGATTTGATTCTTTTTTCCCATGAGTTGATCTTGAATTACTAGTGTGATTTCCGCCTCCACTTTGATAGTGAGATCGGTATGACATTGTTATTATTACTATTATATGGAACAAATTAACTGTTGGTTGCTGTTAGTTCAATCTATAGTAACCACCTTGGCCTTTTATCCTTTTTACTTTTTTTTTTTTTTTTTTTTTTTTTGCGTCTTCAGTTTTTTCGTTTTTCCTCTTATTCTGCGAATTTCACGACGCGTTTCAAGGGCTTCACAACCATTATGCACCAAGGGACACAGCTGAAATACAAGTTTCCATGTCTACAATAGTTTTGCTTTTTTATTTCATCTTTATAAATCATAAATTCAACAATTATTTATAAAGTTCACATTAACATAAACTCTTCTTTATACATATAAGGAATATATATTTAAGTAAAGCTTCAGCTAATTTATTTGAGGTCTTTTTTAAGAGTACCCATGAAGGCGTGTTTTTCTTCTGGAGTTTGGAATCTACCTTTACCGAATTTAGAAGCAGTGTCAATCCATTTCAAGGTGACTTCTTCAGTGGCTCTTCTGGAGGTGTCAACGTACAAGGATTTTCTCAAAGTGATAATTCTCTTTTTGATACCTGGGATAGAACCTTTAACAATAACGAAATCGTTGTTAACGGAACCGTATCTAACAAAACCACCCATTGGAGTAATGGTTTTCTTGGTTCTGTCAAATTCAGTAGCAGCATTAGCTTCGTCATCACCTTTACCAACTCTGTAAATTTTGTGGTTAACAGAAGTTCTGTGGTGGTAACCGTTTTGACCAGCACGGGCAACAGTCCATTGGACGTGAGCTGGATGCCAAGCACCAATACAAGCAACTTTTCTTAAACCTCTGTGGGTCTTTCTTGGTAATTTTTTGGTACCGTATCTGTGAGTAACACCTTCGAAACCGTGACCTTTGGTAACAGCAATAACATCGATCATTTCATTTTGTTCGAAAACAGAGTCAACAGAAACGGTTTTTTCCAAATGTTCTTTGATCCAGTTAACTTTGTCAGCAATAGAACCACCGTTCAATTGAATTTCAGCCAAGTGAGCTTTCTTTTGAGTCAATGGAGTTTTTCTGACTTGAGTGTGGACCAAAACTCTAACAACAGTACAGTATTTGACAATTCTGGCAAATTCTTTTTCAGAGTTTTTAGCAAAGTTAGCAGAGTATTTGGTGAAAGCCTTCTTTTTGGATTTGTACCAGTTTTTGTAGAATCTTCTTTTAAGTTCATCACTCAAGTGTTCAGCCCAGACGGAAGTCAAAGATCTTAAACCTCTTGGAGTTTCAATGTAACCAACGGCACCAACAACAACAACTGGTGGAGTGTCAACAACAGAAACAGCTTCAACGATTTCTCTTTTGTGCATTTTAGAACCTGGTCTGTTCAAGTCTCTAACAGTGGTGGTCATACCAGCTTTGTAACCTAAGAAAGCAGTCAAAGCAACTGGTTTGGTTTTGTCATCTTTTGGGAAAGACTTGATTTTACCTTGTTGTCTGGAGGCTCTCTTTTTTGGCAAGAAACCTAAATGACCGTGTCTTGGAGCTTCGAATTTTCTGTGAGACATCTCTGTTGTGTGTTATATAATTAAAACTAATAAAAGTCTTCTTGAAGAAAAAAAAAAAAAATACAAAAAGGGAACAAAAGGGAAATCAGAAATATTTATTTTATTTTTTTTCATGAATTTTGTGAAAATTTTTTTTTATTTTTTTTTTATTTTTTCCTCTGTGCGTCGGTTTCGAAGGTAATGTTTGGATGTTTCTTTGTTCTTTGCGCCACCCCCCTCACAGCTAAAGAGATAAAGGCAGGGTTACAAAATATCAAGCTCACCAGCACGTGGGTAGATTTGTGATTTGAAAGCTTCTCTGCTATAACCTCTATTTAATTTGGGTTCTAATCTAGACAGAGGCGTAAAGTAAGTATTAGCAAGAGATTATTTGATTCTCTGTAGCTAACAAGCTGCAAGATTATTATAATTAAATCTGCACCTTTGATATCTTTTGAGATTATATGGTGGACATTATACGGTGAATACCTAAATATTACATGGAATTACTACCAGCACTTTAGTGTAGGTTCGATTGTGATAGAATCCAGACTTCAGTATTTATTTTTCACAGGAACAGAAACACCTCTGTTAATTTGATTATATTACATTGGATAGAGACAGTATAATTTTTTTCTTTTTTTTTTTATTTTTTTCAGTAATGATGGTAGTTGAAGTTGTATTAATCAGTAAACTGTAACGCAGAACAACATGAAACTCTATAATTATGAATATATATATACATTACTTAGACAAGATCTAAAAGAAAAACAAAAATAAAAAAAAAAAAACAACAACACTATCATCGCTATCAGATTTTACATTTTGAAGTTATTAACCAGGTCCAAGGTCCTAGTTTTCAAACAGCACTGTAGCCTCCTCTAGAAGCCCTATTTCCGAATAGCTGTTCCAACATTTCTTTAATAAATCCTGGTGCACTTTTGAGAAAATCAGCGAGAATCTCTGTAACTTCATTTATGGTGTCTCTGAAATTCAATGATGTGCCGTTTCTTTTGGCAACTGTCAAATAAGCAGCAATAACCATATAAACTACAATAACAAAGCCAATGACGTTAAAAATCAATGAAAAAAACCAACCTGCCCATGATTGAGATTTGGTGTCACTTCCATTTTTGTCATCATCATTGCCACCGTCTTTGTCTTTATTATCATCTGCTGGTGGCTTTTCAGATTTTGAACATAAAGTAGATGAGTACCATTCTATTTCCAAATTTGAACCATCCCAAGATTTGACTTTGAGATTATCTTTATCATTATCTTCTGAAACACTATCACAGATGAAATTTATATTGCTTGATATTGTGTTTGACCCCCAATTAGCACCTTTAAGTTTTATGTTCACAAGGGTAGTTTCTTCGTCATTTTTATTGGAGTTTTTGAAGTTCTTATCCACATTAAATTCTGGATTTAAAGAATTAGAAAATGAAATAACTTCAGTTTTTATTTCCTCTTTTCCTGGTAAAGAGACATACTTGACTCCACAAATTTGCGAATCACTAGGGCAATCTTTGAGAGCGTCACCATGTTTGCTACTTTCATCTTGAGAAATGGCGCCACAAACGTTTATGAACCAGGTCAAGTTGGAAACAGATGGAGGGGTATCATGAACTTGAGAGATGTAATGAAGACCTTTAAGTGAGTCAAAATTAAATTCATTTATGTGTTTATTTGAACAATCAAATGCCAAAGTCGAAGTTGAAAGCAACGATAAAAGGGAAAGAGCTAAGGAGTTGAATTTCATTGTTATTTAGGTATAGGCCAATTTGGTTATTGAATAATCAGACAAATTAATAGCAATCAACAGTGCTATGGGGTTTCCCACTAAATATGAACTTTTTGAAATTTCTTATGATGAAGTAAATACAGCAGAGTTAAAAGATACTAAACAATCGATTTTTCTTTTTTTCAAAACAACATTTCTTTTTATCCACAGTAACAATAATAGGGTGTGACACCCTACACATAACTCTTATCGCGTGCAACAACAAGATTATTCGATAGTGCTCTTTTTCTTTTTGGTATTAAAAGTCCAGCTCTTTTGATATCATATAATAATTTATTAAAAAACATAAGGCTTATTACCGAATTAGTGCACAATAAAAAATTCTTTTAAATGCGTAGATTATAGCCGCCAATATAGAAAAATAGTGATTTTTTACTTTTTTTTTTGATCATGCAAACTTTTTGTTTACAGAGACTTGTATTCTACAAAATGTTGTGTAAACTCGCTTTCGCTTATTCCCAGAGAAGAGAATTAGCTCCTGACATCCTAGCTACATAATAAACAGTGTTATGAAGTAAAAAAATTCATTTCTAATTTTACATAAACGAAAACGGCACATACAACCGCAAAAATAACAATTCATCAATCATGAAATTAATACTCTAAATATATGAATTAAATGCAGCAGGAGAATTCAAAGACAAGCCGATCAATTACTGTTTCAAAGGTTCTTCAGGAACCAATTTTCCTACAACTGGATACTTTCTTTTGAACAATGATTCCCAATCATTCAAAGCGATTTTCTCAGGCTCGGTTAAATCATCCAATTCATCAATTGGTTGATCAAAAGATCTAATGACATCGAGATCAAATGAATTTTTTGCCAATCCTCTTGAAGCGTCATGACCAGCAAAATTTGAGTAAGGACCACTTGGCCCATAAAAACCTCTAGCAGCGGATACATCATAGACTGTTCCTTTCACAGCAATGAAAATTTCTTGTTCATCATGTCCATTGTACAGTGATAATCGACGAGGAGTGAATGAGCCTTCAAGAACAGGTTTTTTTTTTTCTGCTGATGCTTTTATGCTCTTCGATTTGGAAGATTGTTGGGTATTTTTCACAGAAGGAAAAATAACTTGCTTAATAATATAGCTTGTAATTATTGCAAGTATAGCTAGTATTATATTATTCATTTTATTTCGCTAAAAATGAAAAACACAATTGACAGTTCAATTAAGAGAAGATACCAAGTAGCGCGGTGGATATTGACAAACAAGAATTTAGGAATATCACAGATGAAGAAGTGAAAAAAAAAATAGAATGGTGCAATTTTATTATTATAAGTAATACAAGAGTGGAGTGAGGGTCGTATTAATGTTGACATAAGTCAACTGTGATTTTTTGGAACTGTAGTTATTCCTATAACCGGTATTCAGTAGGGTGAGGACTAAAACATGTGAATAGCGTCGAATATCACGTGCCAAAATGACTTCTCTCAAAAGGGAAGGTGAAACATTATGATTACACACAATTGTGCTTTCTAGAAACAATGTAGTCATATATTGAATCAAGAAATGTATTGACATCATAATAAAATAAAGTTCTTCATCTTTCATCTTGATTAGTAGCTAGATTTAACTCAATTTAATCCAGAAACTTAAACCTTCTTGAAGAAAAAAAGCAAAAGAAAAAAACAACTGCCTAATGGTGATATAGTGAAATAATTGATAACATGAATGAAGAAAATGGATGAAGATCAAGAAGACAATATTAGATTTTTGGAGCTAGAATTATTAGCATCCATGTATGAAGAAGCTAAATTGGATTATGAATCTCATCTGGGCTCATTAGAAATCCCAATACGACCTACAGAGCCAGTGATTATTACAAATCCTTCTACATCTACCGAGATTACTGTTGAATATTTACCAAGTCTTCTATTCAAATTTTCACTTCCGGAGAATTACCCACATAAGCAGCCCCCAAAAATTGAACTTTCAAGTATTTTTGACTGGGTTTATTCTTCTAAAATCGACGAGCTTAAAAGTGAAGCCATAGAAATTTATGAATCAACTCAAGATATGTGCTTATATTCTATAATTGACTATTTACATGACGAAACAAAATCTATCATTAAACTGCGAGTGACGAACAATAGTGACTCAAAATATGACACTAACCAAATTGTTATTGAAAATGCTAAGCTTTTCCAACAAATGCTAGTATTTAATACCAAGTATATCAAGACCAAATTTGATTCGGAAACATTTGAATGTGAGATTTGTCAAGAACCGAAAAAAGGTGTTGATTGTGTCAAGGTGCCTAAAGCCTGCGGTCATATTTTTTGTATTAATTGCTTAAGAGATTATTTTGTCAGCTGTATTACCAATAATAACAGTACTGGAATTTGTTGTCCTCATTATGATTGTATCAAACTTCGAGAGGACAAATTAAAAACAATCGGCCAATATAGTAAAGGGCTGGTGGTTAGCCAATATCGTGATATAACTTCAAAAGATATCCGACGATTATTGAGTGTGATTTTGATCGCGGAATTTTCTCCACAATTTATAGCCCAAGTGATCCAAGATGATCAATTGGTAGGAAAATATCTTAAATTCTCCAGATCAAAAAGAATTGATTCAATGGAACACAATTTCCCATCTCACACGATAGCTTGTCCTCGATTGAATTGCAATAAAGCAATAATTATTAATGAAAAGCAGATTCTTCATGGCCTCGAACATAATCTCGATAGTGACGAGATGTTTGATCCAAATTTTTTTAATATTGACTATAACCACGTTTCAAAATTATTGATCTGTCCTTTTTGCAAATATGCGTTTTGTACTCGATGTTGTCATTCTTGGCATGGAGAAAATAACGAATGCTTTTATAAAAAAAGTGATATTCCTGAAGATATTCTTGAAGACCTTGTTTTAAATTATGAAAATCCTTTTGAAACCGAAATATTTGGGGTATTGGCTAACAAATATGGGTTAAATCGAACTAGAAAAGTGGTGAAAAATTATAAAGAAGATCGAGAAATTCTTAAATTTATGAAAACTGAACAAGGTAAAGATTTTCATTTTTGTCCAGGCTGCAACACGATTATTGAAAGAATTGAAGGTTGTAACAACATGCACTGTACTGCTTGTGGCAGTCATTTTTGTAATTTATGTGGGGAGATGTTATTAGGGAATCCATATGACCATTTCAACCTTTCTGAAACTTGCACGGGAAAATTATTTGAAGGTCTTGAAATGTGAGTAAAATAGCAGGATTTGATTACTGAGAAAAATTCAAAAAACCATCACGAATAAAGTTCGTTCTGAATTTTGACTCAAATTGTTAGCATTCTATTTCTATTTGTACATATTATAATTAGACTTCTTTCTTTCATTCTCTCAATTACTTTCATTTTTAGCTAAACTTAAATGCTCAATATAATCTGAAGTTTAATTACCAGTAGAAAATAAAACAGCAAAAACATTATATTAAGAGAAAATAAAAGGGATTGAAGGAAAAAGTTGAAAAAAAAAAAATTATTGGCGCTGAAAGGAAAAAACAGCTATAAAAAAAAACAAAAAAAAAACAAAAAAAACAGACAGGTATAGGTGACATTCAGGCACAGGGTATCTTTTCTGATTCTTTTTTTGTAATGAGAAAGAGCAGATTTAAAAAATGAATTTGAGGTGTAGAAGACAAGCCCAGATCAATGCACGAAAGAATTGAGGGATGTAAAGTAAGCTAACGAAACAGTATTATCATCATTTTCATAATCATAATCATTATAGTAATCAACAGGATGGGAGTGAACGCGAAGGAAAGGTAAGTATGGTGATCGAGCTTCTGACAGCCGTTTCTTTGTCTATACTATTAGTAACCAATTAAGAAATAATATTTGTACCAGAAAAATAGATGAAAAAAAAAAGGTGGTAGTCATGAGCTTTTGAAGATAATCAAAATAATTATGTGAAGCGTTGGAAAAAAAAAAAAAAAAGAAACTTTTTGGATAATTTGTAACTTTTTGAATGAAGAGGAAATCAGGTTTTGAGTAAAGTATTTTTTTTTTTTTTTTTTCATTTCTTCATTTTGTTTCAATTTCATCTTTTCGTTTGGATTTTTGGTTTCTAAATTTGATCTTCTCACTTCCATTAAGTTTCATTTTTTAAATAAAAGTAACCCAAATTCAATATAGCATGAAGTGATAATTAGAAGGCGGCAGTAATGCAACGAAAATAATAAACAGGATCAAAGTAAACTATACTTTTTGATCTGAGTCCTGACCTCCGAAACTCACGTCTTCTGTTTTTTTTTCTGTTTCAGCTTCTTTTAATGCTTGAGCAGCAGCTTTTTGTTTCATCAAAGCAAGATAACTGTATCTTGATTTACTTCTTAATTGTGGCCCCCATTTTTCAAAAATCCAAGGAATTGGAACCATGGCAAGAGCAATAAAAGCAAAAACTGAGGCAGCCCATCCAACATGAAGATTTTCAAACATTTGAACTGTGAATAATGGGAAAACACTTGCTAAAATATATCTTAAAAAGTTGTTTGCGGCGATAGCAGAAGCAACGGAAATTGGTGGATAAGATAAAGAGAAGTAAGTAATAGTTGAGTAAAAAATCAAAATTAAACCAAATCCAAATGGGATACCACCAACAATTGGAACCATCCAATGGACAGAAAGTCTAGCAGACCATCCAACCCAGAATAAGCCAATTGGTAAGAAAAGAGCCCCCATTTTAGCTGGTAATAATCTTGTTTCTGGTTTTGGAGGAGTAAATACACCATTGACGAATAAAGATGATGATCCATCAGGGTTAGGTTTGAAAAAAACTTTTTTAACCAAGTAAACATAAAGAGCGGAACCAGCAACTAAACCAATACCGATACCGAGAAAAGGTAAACCAGAAACCCCAAGAGACATGTGATAGATACCTCTGAAAATAACTGGATATGCTTCAAAGAAACCAAAAAGGACAGCGAAGATGAATGCGGACCAAATTGAGAAGACCAAAACAATTGGTTCATATATCAACATGATTGCTGGTTTAGTAATGTAAACAGTCAAAACAGTTTTAATGATTTGTGAGAATGAAACTTTAGGTTTAATAACTGCCAAACCTCTCTTTTTAGCTCTTCTGGCTAATAAAACAGGTTTATAAGTTTCTGGACACAAGGCTAATAAAGGTAAAAGAGCAGCTCCAAAAAACAAATCGATCCACATAGTCCATTTCCAAGATTTACTTTCAACAGCAAATCCTCCAATAACTGGACCAACAATTGGACCGGCAAATGGAGCAAGGCAGAAAAAACTCATAGCAACTTCAATGTCAGCAATAGACCATAAATCAGAAATGGTACCACTACAAACAGCCAAAGCTGGTGACCCAATGAGCCCAGCAAAAAAACGAAGGACTAAAACTTCACGAATTTTTGTTGAAAACCCAACCCCAAGAGTGAAAATTAAGGAAATTGGGAAAGAGGTCAAATAAACAACCATTCTACCGTAAACTTCTGACAATGGAGCGGCAATCATTGGCCCAAAAGATAATCCGAGAACATAGAAGGTCAACCCAGATATAGCTAACTCTTCAGATGCCATTCCTCTTTCAGTCATATCAAGAACACCAGCAGTATATAAAGAAGAGCCAAAAGTGACAACCAAAGCACTAAAAGCAGTGGTCATGGTGATGAACCATTTCTTAAAAGGTGACCAGTTTTGAGGATTTAATGGATCAGTTGGTCCTTCCCAGTCTAAATCTTCCAATGAGACGGAATTAGGGTCTTGATTTTCTTCACCTTGCTCACGGGTCCTTATTTTCGAAATTTTGGTTATTTCACGATGTAAGGCACTATCAAAATCATCTAACACGGGAGTTTCATTATCGTCATCATCATCATCATCATCATCATCATCATTTTGAGTGGTATTTTTTTGGTCAGTGGAGCCAGTATAACTAACTAATTCTTGATCATCTTCAGGGTCAGTAGTGACTGGATTTTTCGTAGTTTCTGAGGTTGAAACTTTTCCAGTGACTGTGGACACTGATTGGTTGTCATATTGAGGTTTACTCGGGGTTTCCACTTTGGCTTCAGCCAAAGCACCAGAAAGTGGTAGTTCTTCTGTTGATTTAAAATCCATTGAGTTTCTCTCGCTTGCAGTTTCGTAACTCGAAGAGTGGGCGAATGAAGTTGTTGATTGGCTTTTGGCAATATTAGTTTGACTACTAGAAGCTTGGAATGCTTTTCTAAGTTTCTCTTCGTTCAGAGTTTTATCAGCGAAGAAAGACATTTTTCCAACAAATTAGGTCAAAAGAGGAAAGAAAGTTTTTTATTACCTATTTATTTTATTTTATTCAATTTTTTTTTTTTTTCTTTTTTTTTTTTTTTTTTTTCTCCCCTTCAAAACACTGGTTGTCAACAATGTTAGAAAGAATAATACAGGCATACTTTGGCAAAGATGGAATAGGATGTTAAAATTAGTTCCGTGTTTTTCCAAAAATGAAACACCCCCAACAAGGGAATTCAAAAAAAAAGAAAAAAAAACAAAAAAAAAAAAAATCCAGACAAAGGGAAACTTTGCATGGATGCACTTCACAAATTTACCCGTGAATCAAAAAAAAACTAGAATTGATGTTCAATTATTACTATTCCTTGATAAATCAAATCAAGGCGATCATTAGATAGGTCAAACAAAGATATCTTACAACTATTTTATCAAAAACACAAAGAAAAATGATTACTCAAGTAAAAATTTTGGTAATTGTCTTATATCTCTACTTATTAAATGTTTTATTGAAAAAAAAAAAAAAAAAAATTTTTTCTTTCTTCTTTACGTTGCACTATAGCGCCACGTACATCTGCATGCTCTTTTGTTCACACCAATTGTACTGATTCAAGCATCAAAAAAATTGTGTGTCTGTACTTATACAAAAATAAAGAAAAAAAAATTTATTTTTTTAATTTCTTCCTTTTTCTTTTACTGTCAAGTCATTTCTCATATATATAGATCAATCACATTTCTCCTCTCTCCGGTGTTTGATTCTATATCATCATCTAATAAGATACGTGTATGTACTAATTTTGGATATTTTTTTACTGGTAAAGCAGCGGACCTTTTGGAAAACTCCGTTCCGTAAGAGGTTTCACAGTCTTTTTTTTTTTTTTTTTTTTTCATTTCATTTTATTTTCTTTTTTTTTTTTGGGAGGAATTTTGATTTTGTGTGATTGTATTTCCGTATTCCGTTTTATCGATTATTAATTTTTGTATCACGTGCTATTGTGTACATCATCTCTTAGTCAGAATAATTTTTCTGGGGGTGGGAAGGATTGAACAGACAGGGTGGAGTTTATTCAGGGTTTAACATTGATGCTTTGTTTGTTTGTTCAACTAAAATTGACATTCAGTCATTTAACGGAAAAATAGGGTAAGCCAAAGTAATTGAAAAATTGTTATAGATAAGAACAAATAACAAATTAACATACATTGTTTGATAACTTGTACTCTTTCAATCCTGGATATATTATTTCTTTTCCTTTTTAAGCTCCTTGCTTGTTGTAAAGCCTCATAAATTCAAGTTTTTGTCTTGCAGAATTTTAGATGCACATGATATTACAAGTATGATGTAGATAAAAGCATTTTAGAATTGATGAGGGCAGTTTCTTGTTTCAGCCCTCACAAATCTCTCAACTAACATTTTGATACTTATTGGCTGTCAAAAAAAAAAATAAAAAAAAAATGAGGTTAGCCCATGGTTGCTTGACTTGAAAAAAATACGATGCAGTAGTGTGGAAAGCATTTTTTTTTTTTTTTTTGTAAATTATCGAACTACGACATTACAATAGAGACAGTTAGTTAGTTATCTACACTCTTTTGTCATAAAAATTATTCATTGAAATAATGTATGTGAAATGAATAGTTAGCAGAGTTCAAAAACTCTGAGCCTGTATCTATTCAAACACAATATCAATATCAGCATCGTCATTGTTATCTTCTTCGTCTTCATCTTCATATTCAGATGCACTTTCCTCTTCTAATATATCAGTTGCACTCATTGGACCTTTATTTTCATTGAATAAGGTTTCTCCTTTCAAAGTCTTATCAGCAGCCACTTTGAAACCATTTTCAATATTACAATTCATCAATTTGGCCTTGGTACCAACAGAGGTTTGAGCTCCAATTATGCAGTTTTCCAAAACTACATCATCTTCAATGACAGCATCATTCAATATAACAGATCCCAGAATTTTACAACGCTTCCCAATTTTACATCCACTACCAATCAAAGTCTTTTTAACATTAGTTTTTTCATCAATAGTAGTATTCTTCCCAACTTGTGATTCTGGCCCAATATTTGGTGAATTTTTATCCTTTTTCTTTTCAGGGGGAGTCATAATACCAGCCTTAATTTTTTCAATATTTTCATTATGAACCTCTTGCATTACCCAACGATTGGCTTCCAAATATACCGCCAAATTATTTGATCTAGCAAACGTACATTGTTCAGGTAAAATAAACATATTGATCGATTCTTTACTTGAACGGTGCTTCCATGATCTTCTTGCCAAATCTCTCATTATTTTAGTGCATGATTTAGCAGTATAATCATATGAGTCACTCTGAAAGATTTTCAATATTTCAATAGAGCAAAAATAAATAAATGAATCTAATAGTTTTGATGATACGTTAACAATTGGGGTTTTCCACATCATATGATTTCTGAGATTCAAGAATTTATTATGTTCCACTGAAGATTTTGAGTAAATATCTAACAAACGATTTTCACCATTACTGTCAGTAGTATAACATGTATAATATCGTTTTAATTTCACTTTTTTTTCATCAATATTGGGCAAATTGTTTTTATAATAAACGCACATTGCGACATCTTCACGATCTTTATTTCTATATTGCTCAATCAATATTTGTGGTGGAAGATCAGTGACAAAATCACAAGGTAACAAAACAAAGTCTTTTGTGATTCGATCTTGATCTACTAATGCTTTTATAACTTGACCAGTGCTTTCCATATCTGTTAGCCCCACAACTTCCAACTGACTTTTCAACTCTTGATTTCTTTCTTTTTTGTAGTCATTGACATATGATTCAACAGCTTCTTGTTGGTTCTTGTCAGTAACAATAATGATAGAACTAAATGAGGCTTTATCACACCAATCTAAACTATAATGAATCATTGGAGTATTTGCGACTGGTAAAAGGGCTTTTGGAATACCATTTTCACGATAACTAGAAAAAGGGCTGAGTCCTACTCCCTCTCCACAAAATATAATTGCTTGAAATTCCATAATCAAAGTACTTCAGTTCTAATACAAGACAATTTTGGTTATCAAAAATTAAATACATGGTATGAAAGTTGTATCATTATACCAAAAATTTTTTTTTCCCACTAATTTTTTTTTTTTTTTTTTCTATTTCTTTGTCATCTATCTGAATTATCACGTGCGTTTAACAATCTCTTCTAGTCTATAGCGCTAAAGCATAAGAAACAAATTTGATTGACCATAATATGTCATGATTCAACAAAGTAACTACTCTGGTTCCAGACATCCTATAAGATTTATTAAAATATTCCAAGTTAACTATTTTAGCACAATATCCCTTTTGTATTTCTTATTTCTATCTTTCAGTATTCATTCACGTGATCAAATACCATCAAAAGCTTACTCTTGGCAACCCACACCAAATAAAAACAAAAGCGAAGAAAAACTCTTTGATCTGGCACATCATTTTCGCATCTTTCTTTATAAATATTGAGTTCGTCATTTTACAGAAATAAGGATTTTATAGTAACCTTATTTAAAAATATCTTAGACCATTATAAATCAGAGCAAAATTTTGCAGGTTACTTAAAGTACTGCTCTTTGCACCATTACAACTATGACTGAAAAAGAAGAACAAGTTGAACAAGACACTCTTACTGTCAATTACAAAAATAACACCCATTTACGAAAAATAAGTATTAGTGATGATGATGACGATGATAATGAACTGGAAGACGATCACGAACTAGCCAGCAAAGTTAGCGCTAAATTGAAGTCTCTAAAATCCGAATTCAAATCAGATGACGACGATAGTGATGACGAGAGTGGTGGTGATGAGGGTGATAAGGATGGTGACAAGCAGAAAAAAGGCTTAGATGAAAGCACCCAGAAAAACAACAAAGACACTGAAACAGATAACGAGCAAGCCGATAATAATCTAACAGAAATTCTCTCCGATGATAAATATGACGATGATATGCAAGATATTCAACTGCAATTGGATAGAACCACAATACAATCAAACTCTGAAGACCAACAAGAACAAGAGGCGCTCTCCAAACCTTCCGAATCTATAACCAAAGAAAAAGAATCTGTCAGTGAGACATCAAGCATTGCTACAGCCAAGAAACTGAAAGTAGGTAGCTCATTAAACAGTTGGTTCAGAAGAAACCCTTCAGCGGGCTCGTTACAATCTCCTATAAGAAATAGTTATGGCTATCAAAATGAAAAAGGTGAAATTATAAGCTATAGATTATTGATTGCAAAAAATCAAAATAGTCAGAAAAAATTGAGGACACTGTATCAACAAGAGCAAGACCAGATGAAGTCTGCTGCTGAAGACTTAAAAGAGAAGTTTAGCAACATCAAGCAAGCTTCGGAGGATTCAAACAGTGACCCAACTTCTCCCAATTATATCGATTGGGGTTTCTGGGAAACAGTGATCACTGATTATAATAATGTTGTAGAAACAGAGCCAGTGAGATTGTATCAAGAACTAACAAATGGTATACCAAGCAATTTGAGAAGTACTATATGGCAAGTTATTGTTGGTTCAAAATTATCAACTTTGGAGAGCTCTTTTACTTCTGAACTATCAAAATCGAGTAATTTTGAGAAGCAGATTAAAAAAGATATATCAAGAACTAGGTTTATCACAGAGAGTAGCATGGCAGATAAATCAGAAGGATTATTCAATGTCGTAAAGGCGTATTCTTTGTATGATAGCGATGTTGGGTATACACAAGGTATGTGCTTCACTGCTGTTCCGTTTTTGATGAATGCGAGCGAGAGTGAATCTTTCTGTTTGATGGCTAAGTTGATGAAGGATTACGGCTTGAGGGAATTTTATTTGCCCGAAATGCCAGGTTTACATTTAATATTATATCAGTTTGAGAGGTTGGTAGAAGATATGTGTCCAAGACTACATATTCATTTAGTTAGACAAGGCGTCAAATCATCTATGTATGCATCACAGTGGTTTTTGACATTATTTGCCTACAAATTTCCATTAGATATAGTTCTTAGAATTTATGATGTGATAGTTGCCGAAGGTATTGAGGCCAGCTTAAAGTTTGCCATTGCTTTAATGATTAAAAATGAAGACAAATTATTACAATTGAGTTTTGATCAATTATTAGATTTTTTGAAAGATAAGTTATTTTATTATTATGTTATTCCTAACGAATCTCAAGAATCATATGGATTCAACCCTTTTTCGTTCAACAATACCAATAGCATTGGTAACAGCATTGGCTCCTATAAAGTGGATGAATTCATCCAAGATGCCATGAAAATTAAGGTTAATCCAATAACATTAGATAAATATGCAAAAGAACATCAAGAGATTTATAGACTTGAGAAAGAAAAAGAAGAAGAACTTGAATCACTCCGAACAAAAAATTCTCAATTATCTAGACAAATCAAAAAATTGGAGCAATCTTACTCTTTACTAAATAAAGAACATGTGGATGTTGCGAATGAGATGATTCAAGGTAAGGTTAATTTAGCCAACTTAGAAGATGAAAATATCGATTTAAAGCAGGACATAACATCATTAGAAGATAAAATTAGAGAAATGGAGGAAGAGCAAATGGAAAGATTAAAAGAAATGGAAGAAAATGCTAGCCCTGAAGATTTGAGAAATTTGCCACTTGAAAATTTAAAAAAAAATGATGATGATCTTAATTTTGAAACAGAGATTCGAAGAGTTATGGAGAGAAATTTGGAAGTCATGGAAGCCAATAGAATTTTAGAAGACCAATTGAACAGTCTAGAAAGGCATTTTAGAGATACAAAGATAGAATTAGAGGATGTTAAGAATGAACATGAGGAATTAAAAAAGAAATGGGGTATCGCTAAAAGTTTATTTACGGAGTAAATTATGTAAAAGGTTTTCAAGGCTTTTTTTATTTTGCCTTTTATAAATTCGACTTAATTCAATGTATTTATGTATGATGATTATATCTAATAATTTGATTTGTAAACGTGAAAAAAAAAAAAAAAAATGTAGATCAATGATGGAAGTATTTCGTACAATAACCAGTAGGGTATAATACGAATTATACCAAACTTATGGATCCTGTTTTTTTTTTTTCTTTTTTTTTTTCATGCTTTCTTTTTAATACTTTATAGGGTTAGGATGAATCTAATATAGTGTCCGGTAGATGATTAAAGAAATTGCTTGATAACCACAATATACATATCCAATAAATATAATAATGGATGGGAATCAACTCAAAGAATTTCAATTTTTTATAACCAAAGTATCAGTTTCTTTTTTAATATATGGTTTATTGTTAGCTTTCAACGCGCCTTCGAGACTTGCTTTTACTATATTCATTTTGATGATTTTTTCCAATCTTTATAAATACAAAAATTTGAACTGGAATTTTTCAATTAAAAAATTCATTAATTCTCCTAATAATATTTCTAAAGATCGATTGGAATTGATCAACACTGTGACGTCTTTACAAAACTATGGTTCAAAGACTTCAAGTTGGAACAATCGACACTTGGCATCTTATAAACGGATGTCATTCAAACATCAGCAATTGGCGAATCAAATAGGTTATTTGGATCGTATCGAAGAAATAAATATAGTCGTTAAAGAAAATTCGAAATTAACTGATGCAATTGCTCAATTGGCCATTGATAATTTTGAATTAAAATCTTCAGAAATAAGAATGGGGGTGGCAAGTGTGCCGAATTTTAGAATCATTGAATCACTTTGTCATTATCAAAGAGATTGGTCTAAAATTGGAGAAAAAGAATTACAACCAATCCTAGATTTTTATATGAATAGTTTGAAAGAAATTATGAGCAATAAGAATTCGGTTACCAAGGAAAATACCGTGGTGATAATTCCTGGATCTGGGTTGGGGCGAATTTCCCATGAAGTTGCTCAATTGGGATTTGCTCAAGTTCACGCAGTTGAATATTCATTATTGATGTATTTATTTAATGAATTTGTTTATCATGACAGCACTGCTGACAATAGTCTGATAAAAATTGTGCTGAGTGATTCACGAAAATATGACGTTTATCCATATATTCACTCTTATTCGCATCACATCAGTTTGGAAGATCAAATAAGAAGCATTCCTTTAGATTTCACAAAGATCAGAAAACCAAAAAATTTGACCTTACATCATGCTGATTTCCGTAAATTTGATTTATCTAAAATTCTAAACTCAACTTCAAATACAAAAATTGAAAACGTAATAATTCTTACGGAATTTTTCATTGATACTGCGGAAAATGTTTTTGAATATTTGGATGCAATGACCAAATTGGTTGGCGAATATAATGGCTATTGGATAAACTTAGGGCCTCTTAAATACGGTTCAGCACCAAAAATTGAACCTACTTTAGAAGAATGGAGAAGAATTAGAAAATTATATGGATGGAAAGACATCAAAGAAATTGATCCTTTAGATCAACAATTGGTGGGATACCTCACAGACAAGAAAAGTCTTTGGCAAGGCAATTATGGTGTAGGTAGGTGGGTTTGTCAAATGGACAAAAAATAAAAATTCAAAAAAATTCATCAATAGTGAATTTTTTTTTTTTCGACGCGTAGCGTAATAACGATATTCAGCTTCAAAATTGAATATGAAATCAAAGTTTTCTCTATATGAAGTATTGGATGTGATACCATTTCTCGCTTTATGGAGGATACATTAGTTTTGTAGAGCTTGAACAGTACTAGTAGATGTGTATCATGATATTATCTTAACCTTTTTCAGGGCTTCATTTCACGTATCTTAAAATTGAGTTGAATTGTGGGGTTTTAGGTTGACAATTATTACCCTATCTATGGTTTCTTTAAATTACGTAAGTGGGGGTGTAGCTGATGTTACAGTGCGGATTAAAAAACACATCTTGTTGATTGATCTAAGTGATCCCTCATCTCATCGGTTGGTAAATTATCTTATGTTTTCGTGGATCACAAAATTGCCTTTGTGCGATTAGATTATAACAATTCCTCAATTTGGGTTCTGATCAATAAGCTTATAAAAAAATATTTGAAGTCACAATGCACCCTCAACAGCTTGTTAAACAAGCAATAAAGAGGCGTCTAACGCTATTGCCATCATTGAATAATATGTATCCCCTAAAAATTATATATAGAGATCTGAGAGTATTAAGAATGGATGTTTCTGGATCAATTAAAAATGATGGGTTTCCATTTATCATCAATGGATCTTTCAATTTATTTCAAATGAACCAATCAAGAGGTTTTTATTTCACTTCACATATCGGTTACTCCAAAAAGAATGGTGGTGATTCAACAAGAAAGAGAAGCTTTGAAGAAAATTATGATGACAATTACGAAATTGACTTGATCACTTTACAAAGGAAACCGAAACAGGGTGAAAATAATTATAGCATAAAAAATTCTGATAAGATGAAAGAATCTAAAAATAGTTGCAAAGATTCGAAGTCTAACACAGAACCAAAATCTTCAGAAATAAATGGAGAAAATTCAAGTGATGCAAACGATTTCATAAATTTACTGAAATTTATAAAGAGCCCAGATAAAATCCATGAGATAAGTGGAAAAGATTATGTTGACATGCTATCTCATGGTAAATTATATGAACATCCTTATAGCAATACTCAAACTCCTTTGAAGGAATCTTGGGTAAGTGAAGTTAAATCAAAAGCCAAAATTGATAAAAAAGAAAGGGAGGCAAATATGAATGAGTTGTCAAATGAAGCCATGGCCTGTGATGATAAAATAAAACAACAAAATATGGCTCGTCAACAACTTTTGGAAAAGAAACAAAGTGGATATTCTTCTAAACAGCCTGAAGATGACCTTGTCCTTTCTAAAAAAAATAAACAGTCTAAGCTTTTAAATAAAAACTCCCAGAAAATGAGTCAGTACCCAGGACTTGATGATAAATTTATCGATGACACTTTGGTGAATAACAGTTATACTCCAAAAAATGAATCGAAAAATCACCATAAGGAATACGAGAAAGAAACAATTATCAAGCCTACTGATGATTCTACTCCAAGTATTTTAAGGAAGAATAGTGCTTTAAACAAGGGTGAAAATAGCAGCTTTGTTGTTTCTAAAGTTAAGGGGTATCCTACAGAAACTGATGATTTGTTATTACTTCAATTCAAAAACAAGCTGAATTCAACTTCGAAAAATAAAAAGCAAAAATCATTCAAGGCTCAAACAGAATCAAAAGTTTTTGAGCCAAAGAAACAAGTTTTCAAACTCAATCAATATCGTTTCGACGATGATAAAGTTGATGATATTTTACTAGTCAAAAAAAGCATTGATGCAAGCAGTAAAGAAAATTTTCAAATAAATAATAATACTAATGATTTCCAAGATCATGAAGCTGAAGTAAGTTGTTATCCAACTGTCCACAGTCAGGGGTCGAAGAAACCACAGCCTCTCCGTCAGCCTGACAATAAATTGAATGGGGAAAATAAAGGAATTTCTGGCCTCAATTCAATAAATTCTACCACCGCAAATGATGGAAGCCAAGCGAAAAAGAAATATAGGGACTCATTTTCATATAATGAATTATTCGATAAATTAAGTACAAACAAGGGGCCAAAATCACATAGAAGCACTAAAAACACTAAAAACAAAGAAAATCCAGAATTTCTTGATTCCATGATAGAGCTAATGGGAAGTAAAAAGCAAGATGTCAATAAAGTAGGTATGTCGGATAATACCTCACAAATCAAATCTCTTGAGCAAGATAACAATGGGAATTTACACGATTCTATGAAGATGGAAGCAAACACGGGTGATATTCTAGCAAAAGATTCAACAAAATATCAAGAGCAACTCGATAAGTTATTGTCGTCACCGGAAAATGTCGAGTTATTATCACAATTATTACAAGATATTAAAAAACAACAAAAGCAAGCCAAAGAAACAAAGTTTAAAGAAACCAGAGCTTATGAATGGTCAAGAAACAAAGTAATCAATCCAGATATTTGGAATCCCAAAACTGGTTCTTCGTCACCAGCTTCATCATCATCAGCGTCATCATCTAAGAATTTGCATAAACTTGATTTATTTCCTAATTTGAGACGAAAACGTAAGAGAAGTGTTTTTATAATTATTAGTAGTGTGTTTGCTGGTATGGTTCTTAGTGAAATGATGATGAGTAGCCTGTTTTGGTTATGATTTGATGTATATAACTATTTGTTGTTATTCATTTTTTATTTATTTTCTGTTCATTTTTTATTTGTGGATTTGCACTTTGGGAGTATAGGTTATATATAATACTAGCGTTTTTTTTTTTTTTTTTATCATGGTGATTTTTCGATTAAAAATCAATTATTTTTTTATTAATGTAAACGGAAAAAATAAGAAGAATTGGTAGCATAAGGTAGCAAAATATTTATATGTTAATAAATTATCATAGAACGTCTAATTAATCAATTTTCTAGGAGTCAATTAGCAGAATGGCAAAGTTAGTTAGCTTTAAATTGCTTGTTAGTTTGTTAGCTTGTTTGTTTTTTGAGTTTGTTCCCAAATGGAATACACATTATAGATATAAAAAGACCTTGTATTCTTTTCTGTTTGTTTCTTTTTATTTTTTTTTTTTTTTATTTTTCATTAAAAATAATTTATATTATTGGTATCTATCTCTTTCAATAAAATATCTTAAATTGTTAATTTTTCTTTGTTCTTGTTTTTTTTCTGTTTGATTATTATCACATTACATTGTCACTATTTCTCCATCCTTTATCATACAGCTAATTTTCAAAAATTTCATTTTTCATCTTTTTCCTACTAACTCCTTTGTTGGTAATATTTTGGCTCATTAAATTCTTTCAAAACAAATTTTATCTTTTAAAGCACAAAATAATAAAAAAAGGTTTCAAAAACAGAAAAATGTTCCCTTTCAATGGATTTTTCCCCTGGGGTTCACCGCAAGTACCACCACCACCTCTGCCATATCAGTATAATATGTTTCCATGGGAAGTCCCAAGATTTCCAAGGAATGTTGACAAAGAGAACAATAAAAAAGATAGTGATTTTGATTTTGATTTTGATAAAATGAAAAATGGGGATTTTGCTAAATTTTTGGCCGAAGAAGTTGCTAAGCAAATGATGGAAAGTTCCAATGATCCTTATGATAAATATTTTAAACTTAATTATCCAGAAATTGTTTTTTTCGAGCAAGTTAAAAGACAATATGAGCAAGAACAAAAGAAAAAAAATGCAAAAAAACCTCAAAAAATTGTGGAAATAGTTATTGTTGGTGGACAACAACATAAAGGACCCAATGCTGAAAGTAAACCAATAAAAGTTCCTTTTGATCAGATTAAAACTTGGAATCCTAGTGGGGCAAATAAAGGTTTAGTAGCCACTATAAAAGATGCATTTCCAGAGATTCCTCAAATTTTATTGAATAAAAAAAATTTTGTCATAATAGTTGAGGATAGTAAACAGATTTTGCCAATATTTTGGGATGATATGTCTAGTGAGTGTGATAAAATCAGAATTAAGTTGAGATTTACAGTAATGGAATACTGGATATTGAAATATTTCGATCATAGTAAACCTCAAATTGCAAATAGTAGAAAATATAGAAGACAACTTGTACAGGAAATTGGAGAAAACGTTGATACTTACAATTTTCTAATAGATAATCAAATAGTTTTTGAGTACGCTTTTAGCAGCAAACCTCAAACGCCTAATTTTGCAGAAAATTATTTGAAGTATTTGTTCGAAGGTAATTTAAATGATTTCAGAATGAGATATATGGGAGGTAATTTGGTATTACCCAGAAGAGAATTAAGTCAAAAAGAAAGAGTTAGAATCCGTGATAAACATTTAGGAAAACAAAATAGAAGAGCTACCGAGAAGGATGAAAAAGATTTTGATTTTAATAAGAGTGATGATTCTGATGGAATAAAATTTCCACCTCCACCAATTGCTGCACCACGTTCGATTTTGGATACAGCCTAGAATATTTTAGTTTTCGTTTTTTCAAATTATATCTAATTGCTTGCTATACATTATTATTAATATCTTCCCGTTTTGCGAAAACTGGTTTTTAGCTAAATAATATTAAATTCACTTTTCGGACATTCCTATATTATAGCATATTATCTGACCGCATATGCTGGTACACATTTTAATTATCCAGCTGGGATTTTGACCTATGTATTATACTCTGAAATATTTATTATTATGTGAAAAAAACAGATACATATAATTAATAAATCAATATAAATTGTGTATTTAATTTAGACTAAGACGTCTCATTAAAGTTTTCAAATTTTTTCCATTTATTTTTGACTTTCGGTTATTGGCGAGGCTTTGTCAACCTGTGCCTGGCTATTCAGCGCGTTCTATCACTACAATTGCTCTATATTTGATTAAAGCTTGTTTAATATTTCATTTCTCTCATCCTTTTAATCTTTTCTTTGCCACTTTTATAATCGTTATTTTTGTAACTCTATTTTGTGTGGGTGCCATTCTGACGCTTATTGAATCCGCTATATATATATTTCATTCAATATATTCTCTTGAACACACCAATACTATTTGTAATTATATACTTCCTATATATTAATTATATTATTATAACAGTCTTACGGCATAATGCTGGCAAGTGATTAGTCACTCTGACAATAGATGATAGATGATTACAAATGCTTATTATTGATGGAATTGTAGATTTTTAGTAAGTGCTTACTTACCCTCTTTATTTTACACTCCAATCCGGGGTAAGTGGTGAAATGAATAAATAAGTCTCAATTTTCTTTCTATGGAAATTAATTGAAACCTAAAACAAGTATTCTACACAAAATAAATAATAATTTGGAAAACAAAATAAAAATCAAAAATGGTTGCTGAAGGTGCCCCAAAAATATCACAAAAGCTTGACGGATCAAAACTTCGTATTGGGATCCTCCATGCTCGTTGGAATGAAGAGATTATTAGTGAATTAGTCAAAGGATGTATTAGCGCTCTTAAAGCAAACAACGTTCAATCAGAAAACATTCTTATCGAAACAGTTCCAGGATCTTTTGAATTGCCATTTGGTACTAAAAGATTCAAAGAAAATTGTAAAGATCTTGATGCTATCATTTCAATTGGTGTTTTGATCAAAGGCTCAACCGCTCATTTTGAATATATTTCTGAAGCTACAACTAATGAATTAATGTCAATTCAAAGTCAATTAGGAATACCCGTTATCTTTGGGGTGTTGACTTGTTTTACAGATGAACAAGCTAAAATTAGAGCAGGTATTGATGTTGGGGACAAAAAAGGTCATAATCATGGTCTTGATTGGGGTCAAGCAGCAGTAGAAATGTCATTAAAATTCGGTAGTCATCCTTATGAGCCAAAATCTTTGGAAGAATTGGAACAGCAAGGAATCCAATATTGAATGTTGTGCCTTTCTTTCTTTTTCATTCCTCAATGTTATCTAATTTCTGCTTTTTAATGTGATATACTTTCTTAAGATTTCTCTTTATTTTGAAAACATAGTTTAATTTTTCTACGAATCAAGGTTATCCTTATTATGATTATATTGACACTACTGTAAAAAAAACTATAAATTCAAGCCTAAAAAAGTCGGAATGAAGAAAAAAAAAATAATAATTATAATAATTTACCACAATAAAGACCGCCGCCAACCCAAGGATTGTCTACCAATAATACAATTCCCTGATACTTAAATTGAGTAATTTGTTCAATTTCTTTTTTTTCTTATATTTCATTATATCAAAAGACAAAGTCTATGTAAGCCCAAACTATAAGAGCAAGTAAGAACAACCCTATTCTACCATTGTTGGTGGTTATACTGTATAGACCCCACCCAAACACAAAATCCATCGTCGATGCAACATAACGTGAAGAAGTTTTATCCAAAAATGTTGGTTTAAGATAAAGCTCACCTCCATAGCAATGCGGTTTTAGAAGTCTTCCATTTTTATCCACAATTGATTCCGGTGGTGCAAAAGGAACAGATATAGAAAGATATACCGGTTTATGATCTGAAATCTCGATTTGAGGTATTGAGCTATATTTTTTGATTTTAAAGTTGTGTTTGTTCACCTGATTTTGTAAATTACTACTGGAAGTTGTTGCTGAAGAGGGAATTGAAGACTCATAAGATTGATACAAAATTCTATCGCACCATGAAGGAAATCTTTTTAGGCTGTAAATCGATGTATTTGGATAAAACTTGTAAGTTGGTTTGAAGTTTATTGGTGCCTCATCAAACCCCCAAAGCGCGGCATTTGTAGATCTTGATATCGATAATTCATCAATGTCTTCAGGCCTATAGTAGTCACGTAATAATACCCTTAAATTATCACTTTCATCCTCGACATCAAGTTCTGAAGACATGTTGACTTTGGAACGAAAGTTCATATCCCCCATGATAAAACAGTGTGATTCTGGCTTAATTGCACCCCAACCATCATCGAAATCTAACGATCTCATTAGATTCTTTAAATCTGTGTTTCTTCTTTCATAATTCGCATCTCCTTCGTTTGCATTCAAATGACACGACACCGTAGTCAATTCAGTTTCATTCACACCATCGAGATCGTCATCCTTAGTTAAAGTTAGTCTGATCCCACAAGCACCTTTTAAACTTGATCCAAACCATCCAAAAGAAGTACTGGCTTTTTTAATTGATTTGAATTTTTGTTTGAAAGGAGAAATTAAAATCAACCCAATGGCACCAACATGATTGATGGCTATTGTTTGAAAATCCATTTCATGCCCGTATTTCAGTTTCAAAATATCAATTAGACTATAGCTTAATTTTTCAAGTTGGGTTTCAACAATATTAGAGAAGCTCCCTTCAATAATTGAACACAATTCTTGAAATGCAAAGGCGTATATTATAGGGTTACTATTATCATCACCTACCCCACGATGTTTTTGTTTGTCGGGGAGACTTGTGAATAAATTGTTTTTAAAATCGTCATAATAGATTGAAGTATCAGAATAAATCAAATCTTGACAATTTTTGCCACAATTATAAGTGAATAAAAATAAAGGTATTGAGCTCATTGGAAAAATGTCATTTGTTTGGTTCTGCAATTAACGTTATATTAATACTCAAAAAGCATCATCGCAACAGTCTTCTGTGTGGGTCTTTACAGCCACCTTCCCAGCGCTACCAACCCCATATGTATATATCAACAAGTCACAACATCAAAAATTTACACTACACTAATCCAACAATGTACAATTAAAAATCTATTACTATTCAGTACTAAGCATTTTTCATCTATTTTCTTGAAAGCTTATGTAACTTTCTATATTTTCTAGTCCTGTTTTCCCTTCTGTGTTCCTCATGCCCCATTTTATTGGATATTGTTATTATAGCAGATGAAGAACAAAAAATTAAAAAACAAAAACAGATTTACGGTTCAGAAAGAACCAAAAATATTGTTAATAATAATTATTAATATAATATAATATAATATAATATAGTACAGTGAAAGGATTGTACACACAAACATTTATATGGCGACTAATAAGAGTCGATGACCTGAAATTACAGCCATGATTCGATCTTCATTAACTGAACCACACATAACTTCGTCACTAGGCAAGCCAATTTTATCAATTTTGGACTCAATATATATATTTTCTTCACTTGAGTCATTGGAGTTTTTGAAAAAACTGGAAAAATCATACACCAACGTTTGATCTCTTGAAACATTACTCATTAAAATTGAATTTGGTTCATATGATGATGAAGCAACTGTCAAAATTTTCACAGGAAAGTCACTAATAATAGGATTAACAAACCCCATCATTATGCCTTGTTGACTGGCGATTGTATAACCTGCTCCACCACGTATGTCACTCAAATCGAATTTCTTGAACCACCCATTTGAGCCAATTACAATTAATTCGTTGTTGACCCCGGAAAATACATCTATTATATCCAGTTTGGCATTGTTCGAGTCATACGATACGGGATACAATAAAGGCAACCAATTCTCATTTTTCCAATCGTACATGTTGACAACGTTTGTTGCTTCTAAAATCACCAAAAATTCGTCTGTCTCAAACCTCATGAATTTCGCTTGAAGTCCCAAATTTTTCAATGTCACTTGAATTGGTTTGAAATCATGGCTTGGATCGTTAAAAATAAGCAATCTTTTATTATCTGTAGTGATGGCTACCACGCCATCATCATTCAAATCAATGGAATTTATAAATCCTCCAGTGTGGTTATGAAATATCCAATGTGGTAGTTCTCTTGATACATCAATTATTGAACTGGTGGTATTGCCATCTCCAATATGGTTGATCAAAACTATTTTATCACTCGTCAATGAAGCGGCCAAAATGTATTTACTTGTGAATTTGACAAAATCAATTGATCCCAGAATTATAGATGTTAAATCAAGTTTGATCTGACTGAAGATATATTTTTTTTGAAAATCTGTGGGTAAAGTATAGATATTGGTTAAAGGAATTGGGTTGAGAATTAGAATACTGCCTTCCATCAACCCAACGGCAAGAATATTGGAGTTCCAGTCAATGCTTACTGGATATATCCCAAGGTCAAACCTATGTTTATTTGTTAGTAATAATAATTAATTAGTTACGTTGAAGAAAATGATATAATGATTACAAAAGACATACATTATAGCTCTAGCATCGCCTGTCAGCGTGAAAGAATGCTTGTATACTTCTGATAATAGGATAGTTTTTTGATTACCACTTTTGCCATCACCCATTTTAAAATACTGATGTGTGTGGGGGGATTCCAGTTTAAATTCTGTAATTGATAATCACATGGATAATAAAGAAAATGAATAAATGAAGAAATGAATAAATAAATAAATGAAAAAAAAAAAAGTATCTAGTGTTATGAGCCATTACACACACTGCTTTTATTAATTGATTCATTTTTTTATGAATTTGTAGTGTTATCTACAAAACATATAGAAATTAACGTCAAATCATTTTAGATCTTCTAATAAATTTATTGAATTCACTTCGCTTTTTTTTTCTTTTTTTTTTTCATAATTATTATCATTTGTTGATTTTTTTCTTTTTCATTTTTTTTTCGTATTTTATTTGGTTCTTAATCTGTCTTTTTTTTTCCCTTCCCTAATAGCTATATTCAAAAATGGCACAAACTATACCTATGCCTCCTGGTCAAATGGGATCAGTTACATCTTTATCATCACCATCATTATCATCACTTTCGAAACTTCAAAATATTCTTCATAAAGGCGAATCACTTCCACCAATAGACTTCAAGCCTTTACCACCACCAAAAGTGATGCTGGAGAAAGATTTACTAGATAATGACATCCTTGAATCTCAATATCTTCTGGCTTTGGAATCTATTGATCTAAAATTAAATGATCCAGAATATTATAACACTCAAATTCGTAAATTCGTCAAAGTAAAGAAAAACATCGGCGCTTCAAAATCATTAATCAATGAATTAATTGAATATTTAACAAATTTCGAAACAAATTTGCTGAATTTATCAAATCAAATGAGTAACTTGAAAGGTCAAAGTGAAGAATTGAATCATAAATTAAATAGAAACTCCAAATTTGAACAAAAATTAGTACCTATAGTGACCGACATGATTATATCACCAGAAGTTATCAACTCTATTTTAAATGATAATAATATAAATGCTGTATGGTGCGACAATCTTAGTTATCTTAATTTGAAGCTAGAACTATACAACAAATATCAAAACAATATAAAGGATTACGATGATCAAAAAGAAGAGGACAATGATGATACTATCGATCTTCGGAATTTGGGAAAATTTCTTGATGAGATGAAGAGTTTATTAGATATGGCAATTTTAAAAGCTATTGAAAAAATCAAAGATTATTTGGTAAATAAGATTAAACTTATTAGGTATAGTAAGAACTTCACATTACAAGTTCTTCAAAAAAATTTGTTACCTTCAAAAGAAATGTATTCATTCTTATTATCTCATAATCAACCTCTTGCATTAGATTTACGTCAAGCTTATATTTGGACTGTTAGATGGTATTATCATAAGAATTTTGGCAAATATTTGTATTCATTAGAAAAATTGAAAATTTATGATATTGATAAATTTTTTGTTTTGGGAAATTTAAACGAATCTAATGATACTTCAACTCTGATAAGTCAAAAAAAATCCAGAAGAACTTCATCAATGTGGCTTAGTCCTTTTTCAAATACAAGTTCCAATCATAATGGTCATAACAATAGTAATAATAAATCAGGGATGATGGGTTCTAAACGACCAGAAATAGTTGAAATGCAAGAATATTTATCAGTGGATTCTAGAATCAATATACTAACTGATGATGATCCAACTGTTATACCTGCACAAATTGCTGAAACTAATCCTTTAACATATTGGTTAGAGACACCATTTAGATCATTTAATATGGCGGTTATGGATAATGGGATTGTTGAATATTTATTTTTGGCAGAATTTTTCCAAATTCAAGATTCAAGAGAATTATCATTGATTTTTCAACAAATATTTGATCCAGTTTTTCAAATTGGAATTGGATATAGTAAAGCATATCTTTCCAATACAACAAATTATGATTTATTTACAATTTTAATTTGTATTAAGCTTTGTCAGATGTTTTTATTCAAATTACAACTTCGCAAAATTCCAGTGATGGAAAATTATTTCAATTTACAAATGATCACATTATGGCCGAAATATCAATTAATAGTTGATGCTCATTGTGCGAATATGAAAAAAGTGTTGATCAAGAATAACACCAGTAGTGCGAATTATTATTTTGGATCTTTTGGAAGAGGTAATTTGACAAATGAATCGTCTAAATCATCTCTTAATGATCAATCAATGGTTATGCCACATACAATAACTGAACAATTTTCCCGATTATTAGGATCTTTATTGAAGATTTCATCTATAGATACCACAAATCCTTCATTATTGCCAGATATGGTTGCCAAAAATAATATATTGAAATCTTCTCCCAAACCTCCTCATGTTGATGAATATTTGATTTCAAAATCTCATCAAAAGCAACCTCATGATGCTGACAAGCAGTCCTCATCCTTATCATCATCAAAAGTCCAAGAAACGGAACCATTATCTACAAGTATAATAAGGTTACGTAATGAATTTGAAAATGCGTTGAATAAATTAAGTTCAATGGTCGTTGGTACCGCTAGCAAACCTGGGAATGGAGCTCCAGATACTAATAAATCGAGAGAAGTTTTTCTTTATCATAATTATTATTTACTTTATAATGTTGCTTCTCAATATAAAAGCGGTGTAGCAGAGAGTGAAGCAGAACATTATAAGTTACTAATGGAAGCATATAAGCAATCTCTTTGATATATGTATTATAACATTTGAATTTTTTTTTTTTTTTTTTTTTTCTTTCTCTGTATCTATTTGATATACTATTTTTTTTTTTTACAGAAGAGCATAAAAGAAAAGAACCTAAAAATCATGAATTAAGTAATAGTCACCATGTAAACAAGAGAACAATAAAAATGAAAATCAATTTGAAAAAAATGGAGATTTGAAATGAGCCAACAAAACAGAAATTTTATAAATAAAACAAGAGAGAATAATAATGATAGTAGTAGTATTTGTAGTAGTGGTAGTAATAATAATGATTTGTGTCGATAGACACAATTGAATATAATTATATGTTTGTTTATTCATGGGTATTCTTCTTGATCATCTTCTATATTTTCATAATCAAGGTATTTCTTTTCTTCATTATAGATGAAGAATTGAGCAAAAATTATCATATCTAAACCCAAGGTACCCACGCTTCCAAGTAACCAACTCATATTGATGATAAGATATTTCCAAGTAACACCCACGCATAAAATGCTCATGACATAAGTCAAATTACCCATACAAGCAAAGAAAAAAAACATGAATGAAATACCATCACAAGATTTACGTTTGAAATTCAACAAAATTTGAGGTATTCTTGATCCTAAATAAAAGATTGCACATAAGTAACCGAAAAATTGACCAACAGGATCGATTTTTAAATCGTCATCACTATTGTGATCGTGATCTGGTAAGTCATCATGATGTTTGTTTATTGAGCGAATATAAGAGATGTACCAACCACCAACTCCTGCAATTAATACTAAAGATACTAAAATAAGATTATAACATTCGCTCTTCCATTTGGAAACTTTTATTTTTTTTTTTTTCAAATGATCATGGGCAGAAGAGGTATTGGCAGTGGTGCTATTTGACAACAAATTTTGAGTTTCATTTATTGTATTGACTTCACTATTACTGGTGGTGCTGCTGGTACTACTTGATGTTCCATTATTGCCAATTATTTCATCGAGAATATCTTCTGACAAAGGGTTTGCTGGGGATAAATGAATTGCGTCGACTTTTTCATTGGTTCCATACATAAGACATTGAATTAACAAGACAATATCGGCCAATGTATAATAAATGGCCAAAATCAACATTGTTGGAAGCACATTTTGGGCCACTGAGCCAATGACATTAAAAATATCACCAATTAACCAAAGAACGACAAATAATAATGAGAGACCTTCTGCATTTTTGCGGCAAAAGTTTTCGTAAATTTGAGGCGCAAAAACAATTATCCAACAAGCAATAGAAATAGACCTAATGAATGATAATGTTAGTTCGATGACTTTTTTTTATATAAACTAAAAAATATTTGAAATTGATATTATTTACTCACCCTAATATTCCACTAACTGCTTGTGCATTTAAAACCAGTGGAGATGGTGGACCACCTAATACATTATCCAGCATTGATGTAGAGAAAACGTTATTTTAATTATGATCACGACAATATCAATTATAAAGGACTGGAAAGTCAAACTAAACTGGTAATAATGAAAAATTTCTTCAATAGTATTGAAAAGAAAAAAAAAGGTAATTAATTTTTTGTGAGAAAAGAGAGTTTTCAATAATATTTTTTTTTTTTTTTCTCATCTTCTCGAAAAAAAATGTCATCGCTTTTTTTCCTTTTTTTTTTCTTTTTTTTTATTTTTTTTCCTGTGGGATTTTTTCGCCGTTGCTGCCTTTTTAGTTTAGTGAAACATAAAAATTCAAACAACCAACATATAATAAATACTTCACATCAATAAATTATAATTAATACAACTACGAGAAAATTTTTTACTAGTTTGAAAATCACACAAAAACTGAAAAATCAATAATTGTTTCTTTTCTATTTTTGCAGAGATATTTCCTTCAATATTTTTTTCTCTCTTTTTTTTTTTTTTTTGTCTTCGGGGAAGCTTACTTTTTTTAGTGTGACATCAGAAACTAAAGGCCCCTCGTCAAAAACACAAATGTTTTTTTTTGCTTTTTTTTTTTTTTCAAACACAATAACTCCCCCAAGCCAATTGAATAAACTAATTATTATAGTACTATTTAAAATACCATACTTTCTATATAATCAATCAATAAGCATGCAAATGGTAGATATAACAACCATAATAAAAAAAGCCAAACCTATTGTTTCTCTCCACATATAAAAAACTGCAATGCGTGATGACTGATTCAATGACTCATATAAAGTCAAATTGACATATATGATTGTTTTTAGATATTCTAAAAAGACTACCTCATTAGAATTCATTTTAATTATAATCATATTGAGTATATACTTGTATATATATTTGATCATTATCACTCTTAATTGAACCGGAAACAATTTATAAATAAATACTACAAAATAGGTTTAGTTGCTGTTTGCATACCATCCCTGCATGTAACTACTTATAATTGCATCGTGAGACCAAATTAATTATAATTAATTAATTAATTTTTCAGTTTAGAGGAAAACCAATTAATTTGCAAAAAATGAAATATGGTTTATAATTTTTTCAAAAGAAGGGATTGATTATATTGGTAATGATTTTGAAGCTAATAATAATTGGAATAAACAAGTAAAAAAAACTTTTGAACTATCAAAACAGTTGGAAAAAAAAAAATAAGTAAAAAAATGTTAGATTATAAAATTAAAAGCAAACCCCCCGCAGAAATAACTCAGTTTGAAAATAACGAAACGAAAGAAAGAGATTGACGGAAAAAAAATGAAACAAATTGAAAAAAAATGGAAAAAAAAAAGAGAAAATATAAAATAAAAATGAAAAAAAAAAATCAGATAAATGAATATAATATAAGAGAAATAAACACACTAAATCATACATATCAATGTTTTTTAAATGATTTACCATTGTTCAGTGTCTAATAAATCAGATAATAAAGCACTTTATTCTTGAAAACCCTCAGACAGGCTAAATTCTGCTAACCAAGGATGTGTAAATAATTCTTCGGCAGTAGCTCTTTTCTCTGGAGAAACTTCAAAACATCTCTTAAGAAAATCAAGACCCTCATGGCTTATTGAACCATTATCAGGAAGTTGTGGAGTATTACCATTGGCAATATGAAACATGATTGCAAATTCATTATCAAGTCGAGCCCATGGTCGATATCCAGTACACATTTCTAATACACAACAACCAAGAGCCCAAATGTCTTCACTACCCAATTTATTTTCAGTATTTTTGCCAGTAATTATCTCAGGTGCCATATACATTGGAGTACCAGTAACATCTTCATTTTTAATTCTCCTTGTAGCATTCGATGCAATAACTTTTGCTGCTCCGAAATCAACAAATTTAATAACTCCTAAATTGTTAATCAATATATTGTCTGGTTTAATATCACGATGAGTAATACTTTCCAGATGTAAATAAGCCAAACCTTCCACCATTTGAAAAGTATACCATTTGACCATTCTTTCATCACCAATGGCTCCTCCTCTCAATAAAGCTCTTAAAGATCCCGAATCACAATATTCCATAAATATATAAACTTTATCACTATGGACTTCAACACCATAATATTGCACAATATTTGGATGCTTCAACACTTCTAATACCGTCATTTCATCATTGATAACTTTTCCAATATCAGATATCGCTTGACTATTAGGAAATTTAACTTCTTTAACTGCCATAACATTACCATTTGTTAAATCGGTTGCAGTATAAACAGATCCAAATGTTCCACCTCCGATGTAATCTCCTTTCTTCCATTTGGAAGCAAATTTTGAAAAATTTGAAGATAAATATGCCAAAAATTTGTTTTCTGATTTTTGATCATCCAAAACTTTCCCAATTGCAATATATTCTTTAGATCTTTCATCAATTTGACGGTCTAATTGAATAATTTTTTCACTTAACTCACTGTTTTTATGTAATGCCATTGTGTTTTCAGATTGAATGATTTTTTTCTTCAATTTAGAAAATGATAATAAAGCTTGATCTTCTTTAATAGATCTGGCACTCATAATATCAAAATGAGATATCAATAATGATAAACATCCAGATACTTTATCTTTCAAAAACGAAAATTGTTCGTCACTTAACAATAGAATATTGAATTTTTGAAATATTAATACCCCAAATTCTAAGGCTGCAACACACCATCTAAATGTCTTTTTATCCGTAGGTATACATTCATCAACAATTACAGAAATCCAACCAAGACTCACTTGAATCATCAAATCCATAAAAGCACTACGCTCTTTGGAATCAATTCCTTTTAAAGCAAATAATGCAGTATCTCGAAGAACATAAAATAAATTGTTGATAATCTCTAATAAACTCATATCTGGTTCGTGTTGCGAATTTAACTCCAAAATGGAATTTTTCAATTCTAAACCTTTTTTCAATACAAGAAATGATAATTTGTAATGTGAATTGGTAATTCTCATTAATTCTTTTTGTATTTGTAATAAACTGCAAGTTTTTTCTGTTCTCAATTTCTTGGCTAAATTTCTAATCTTGAGTGTAGTGGCAGCACTTAATGAAGTATTACTAACATCTTTTGATACTGCTGGAATATCTTGCTTATTTGTTTTATCTTCGGCTAAAATCATCTTATCAAAAAGTTTAACAACATAAGAAATGCTATTTCTAGGAGAGTTAACCTCCTTGATTAGTTCTGCTGGAATGTCTTTTTCTTTTTCTTCTAGATAGAATCGTTTCAAATTATTAACAAAATTTTGTTTGGAAGCACTCAAGTTTAATGGTGAACCTTCAGTGACTAAAAGTGCATTACCATATCTTGCTGATACAAGCTTAGGAAAACTAGTCAATTTATCTTCTGGTAATTTGATATCACGGATTAATCCACCTTCCCATTTGATTTTTTTAACAACAGGAAGAACAATTAAATAAGGCGCTTTTGCATATTTTTTCTGATCATCATCCAGATCAGAAGTCCCTGGACGACTCTCACCTTGATAATGGCTGCTTTGATGATCTTCAAAGTGTGTTAATGAGCTTCTGGTACTTTCATTATTGTCAATTTCATAATTATTTGATTCATTACTTTTATTATTGTCACCTTTAGTTTCATAAGTCCATGATGGAGTCCAAGAATCTTTTCGGTTATTAGAATTATATTCATCATTGAATGCGATTTTAGTGAAATCATTTTCAATATGCACTCCTGTCCCATTATTTATTAATTTCAATTTATCAAGGGATGGTCTTTCCAAATCAGCTCCTAATTTGGAACCTTGTAAAGCTCCAATGATTTCTTTGTCAGACAAATTCAAAAATTCTTCACTAGCAAATACATAAACTGCCAATGTCTTTTTCCCATTTTTGGTTGCCTCATCTTCTTCATGTGGTTTTCCTTTATTATATAACATATTATATAAATTACGATTGCCATTAATAGTAACCATCAGATGATTTCCTTTTTTCAAAAAACGAAACATCGCTTTTAAAATCAGATAATCTTTGTTAAAATGAAGATGAAGAATTAAGGAATTTTGCATCATTTTCAAAGCTTTATTGGTCAATTTAGTCAATGACCTTTTCACACTGTTATAATTGTCAAGCGTTAATGTATACCATTTAATAAAATTGAATTTATTCTCTATTGGTGGTTTTTCCAATTGATGATCCATATACTTGTACAATCTATCATTCAATTGGGAAGCCAAATACAAAAAATTTCGTGAAACTTTGTAACCAGCATTGGCTTCTACAAACCATCCGATGTTTTTAAGAAAATCCCATTCTGATTCTAAATTTTCTGTCTCTTTAAAAGTGGTGAAAGTGTAAACATTTTTAGAACTTTCTAAAAGCTTTCTATGGAGTAACACCAACAAATGATAACAAAATTCCAATATTAATTTATCAGAATCTTCATATTCATTTTCTAAAAGATCTGAATCAACATCAGGGATATTTGTAAGGAAACTAAATAAATTAGCTTTAATTTGAAAAAATAATTTGATAAGAACTTTGAAATCGTAAAGTGTTTGATCAACACCCATTAAAGTTTGATGTGTAACGGCTTTAGCATATTGTAATCTAGTGTCTACTAATTTTTTAATCAAATTTGTTGGAAACTTTGATAATTCTAACAAAAGTTCAAGAAATGATGGCAAATTAACCGATTCATACAAACTTTTGCAAGAAACGTACGAATCTTTGGCCTTTTGATACCAAATATTAACTTTACTAAAGATAGTCTTTGCTACTGCTTCTGCAAAGCTTTTGCGCGATAAAATATTTTCAGCTAATGAGGTGACGTCTAATTCATTAATATCATGATATTTCGCAAGTTCAAAGGCTTCTTCTTGACTATAAGGCTCATCAATCAATAACTCATTAACTCCAGAAGAATAAGAATCAGTTTTCTTACTAGAGTTCCATCCAGTTCTATGCGCAGCACTTGTCGGAGTCGAAAATTCTTCTGAATCATAATTAGCTGTTTCTGAAGAAGTTTCATCAAAATAACCCAATTTAGTGGAATAAGAAGAAGAGTTCAGTGAAGAAATATGTCTATGATATTCTGGAGGTGATATTGGATTTGATGAGTGACTCAGACGAGGATTACCATGTCTGTCAATTTTCATTTTTTTCCAACCTTCACTTCTTGACCATCTCACCAAAATAGATTTTTGCAAATATAAAGCTTCAACAGTATTTTTCCAAGACATTAATGTTTCTAGTTTTTTTTTAAATTCCTCTTCGGCAACAGCTGGTTTTTCTGCTTCCATATCTTTCAAAGTGGACCAAAGCTGTTCACAGGCATCATATTTGTTAAGCAACTTTGTGACAACAGCAAGAGAATCTTCATAAAGTAGAACATTCAATTTCTTTTCTTGATTGAAGTCTAACTTTAAACGGTCTTTATAGTCATTGTCCTTAAAGACACTGAAGTCAACATCTGGACCAAATTGACCTCCTTCAATCAATTCACTATAAAATTCTTTTTCAACTTTCTCTTTATCATACTTGAAATTCTTGATATCATCTATAACCTCATCCATTAAACTTCTACTATATTTGAGGATTTCCAATTGTTGTTCTATATCATGCCCCGACTTTTTGGCTTTTATAGCCACGAATAAGTCCCTTATATATATTTTGATAAAATAACTGTTTCTAGCCAAATCACTAAGTCCTGATGTTGTATCATCTTCATCGCTGAAGCTATAGTTCAACTTGGAGATCATTTTTTTCTTTTCATCTGTGACAATATCACTACTAACAACAACGGACAACATGGCCTGCCACTCGAATCTTTCCAAAAATCTTCTATCATTATACAAATCCGGGGTAAGTTGGGATCTAATTAAAGGGTAAGTGATACGATCATCAATTTTGAATTCATCAAAATGATTAATTCTAGAAATCTCTGTAGCATATGTCATATTGATATCTTCTTCATCTTCCCCATCTTCATCACCCAAGAATCTTTGAAATTCATCAGCCATTTGTAGTCTTTCTTCTTCTTTTTTACAAAATTCAAGATTGACATCTTCCTTTTGTTCTGTTACGGATTCTTGTTGTAGTGCAGGTTCCCAAGGTGATTGTGGTGAGACATTTTCCAATGGATTCAAGTCAGCAGCATTTGGCAAATTCGATTCATTTGTATCTTCTTTGAGAGGTACACTTTCATGGAAAATTGCATTATCAATTCGACCTTGAGCATTTGAGAATGTGACCGCCGATGTAGCTATAGGAGAAGTAGAGGCAAGTTGAAGCGGAGATTTCGAATCTTCTGGTCTTAGATGCGTATGAGGAACCTCCAGCGTAAGCTGATCAGTATCGAGATACGAATTAAGAAATAACTGATGTTGAATTTGTTTTGTTGAGAGTTGATCATCTTCAAAGGTTTCATCATTTTCATCGACTGGTTTATTGGATACTTGCACTGCGTCAGGAAGAGACTGTGAAGTAATGGAAATCATTGACACATTCGGTGATGTTAGAGCTCTTTGGAGTCTTGTACTACCAGATGTTGTCAGCAGTGGCAGTCGCAGAGGGGTATGTTCATAATCTTCTACTTCTGCTTGTTCTTCAAACTCAGATTCATCATATGGATATTCTAATTCACCTTCAGAGTCACTTTCAGTGATGTCCAAATAATTTTTACTAGTACCAATTGCTTTTGTTGCATAGTCACTAGTGAATTCATTGTTCATTTTCTTGATATAGGCTTTTTCTTGAACTTTATATTTATTCTTGAGTTGTTCGGCCAACTGTTTTTTAGTCGAAGAGTTGGAGTTCATATTTTGAAAATAGTGTGACAGATTTGAACCCATTGGGGTAGAAGTTACTGGAGAAGAAGGGGTTGATTGAGAAGAATTTGTTGATGATGTTGAGCTTTGCCTCTTTGATGGGTACCTATTCAAAGAATTTCTTCTGATAATTTCACCTTGTCTTGAAGAAGGATATCTTTGAAGCATTGCGCTCCCATGTATATGTGTTCCTGAGGGTTGTGAGGCTTTTGATTTCAAAGCATTATTGTTTGTTATTCCTGTATCATTAGCTGTAGTGATCGAATTGAAATATGAAGAGTTTCCAATTTTCGGGCTAAATGTGCTGAATAAGCTATGTGATCTAGATAATCCTGGTTTCCTTTCCTTTTTGGATGAATTTTTGGATGACGATTTATTTTTAGGTGGTTGGTTGTGTTCTTCTTCTCGTGATTTAGATCGCTTTTCAATACTATTTTTATGTGAAGTGGCTGGAATTTCAGAACTCATAGCTGGATCTTAAAATTTTACCAAAACTTCACTTTAGGAGAACTGCTTTCTAAATATAGATGTGCTATAAAATAAACGGGGATAGTGTGTTAGATACACAAGGCAATACAATAATAACTCAATAATTATGAATCAAATCCATAAACCACAAGATATAAGTAAGAGAGGTGATATATAGATCTTCAATGACCAACTTCTCTCTAGGCTTTTCAGAAACTATAATAATCTTTTTCAGAACAATGTGATAAATCACAACAATAGTAATTGTAATTGTTGTTTGATAAGCTCTACTTTTTGTTATATGATAACTTTGTTATTATTGTTCTTCTTCTTAGTTAATTTTTTGTGGTGAATTCTTTTTATTTTGTCTATTTGATTTCTATTTTTAAATTTCCACAATGATCAAAATTGGAAGAAGATAGTTATTCAACGAATAAAAGCGTTAATTGAGACAGCGAACCACTTCATTAACTTCTTTTTTTTTTAGATTGCCAGTATTTTTATTTTTATTTTTTTTTTTTTTTTTTTTTTTTTTTTTTTTTTTTTTTCTCCCTTTTTTTTTTTTTTTTTTTTTTTTTTTTTTTTT